>SZYD01001685.1:0-70612 GCA_009363875.1 Mikania micrantha | reverse complement strand
TATTTGATACTGGTGCTGATAAAAGTTTTATCTCTGCTCATACTGCTTCTTTATAACATACAACCATCGATACTTACTGCCCCCTATACCGTAGAAGTAGCTGATGGTAATACCATACACGTAGATTCTATAATACATGGTTGTGAATTAAGATTAAACGACCATTCTTTTCTCATCGATCTTATTCCTATGACACTCGGAAGCTTCGAAGTTGTGATAGGAATGGATTGGTTGGCTAAAAACAATGCCGAAATCGTATGCTCAGAGAAACTTATCCGAATTCCTTTACCGTCCGGCGAAACGATGATAATCTATGGCGAGAAACCCTGCAGCGGATTGAAGATTGTATCGTGCATCAAAGCTAGGAAGTACTTGAGGAAGATATACTATGCGTTCCTGGCTCATGTGGTAGAGAAGAAACCTGAAAAGAAGACGGTTGGAGACGTTCCAGTCATCAGGGATTATCTGGAAGTATTTCCAGAAGACTTGCCTGGACTACCACCAGTCCGACAAGTGGAGTTTAGAATCGATCTCATCCCTGGAGCAAATCCGGTGGCGAAGTCACCGTATCGATTAGCACCGTCTGAGATGCAAGAACTGTCTAGTCAGCTCCAAGAACTTTTAGAAAAAGGTTTCATTAGACCTAGTTTCTCTCCATGGGGAGCTCCGGTTCTCTTTGTCAAGAAGAAAGATGGTTCATTCCGTATGTGCATCGATTATCGTGAGCTAAACAAGTTGACAATCAAGAATAGGTATCCTCTGCCCAGGATCGATGATCTGTTTGATCAATTACAGGGAGCAACTTGCTTCTCTAAGATTGATTTACGATCTGGGTATCATCAGTTGCGTTTAAATGATGAGGATATACCAAAAACTGCATTTAGGACTCGATACGGACACTACGAGTTTGTGGTTATGCCATTTGGGCTGACGAATGCCCCGCAGTGTTCATGGATTTGATGAACCGAGTCTGCAGGCCATACTTAGACCAGTTTGTTATTGTCTTTATTGACGATATACTGATCTATTCCAAGTCAGAACAATAACATGAAGATCATTTGAGGAAAGTCTTAGAGTTACTAAGAGCTGAACAACTTTATGCTAAATTCTCAAAATGTGAATTTTGGTTAAAGGAGGTTCACATCTTAGGACATGTCATAAACAAAGATGGGATACATGTAGATCCAGCTAAGATTGAGGCGATTAAGAACTGGAATACCCCATCTACCCCAACAGAGATTCGTTCATTTCTGGGTCTGGCGGGCTATTACAGAAGATTCATTTCTAATTTTCCAAGATTGCCTTGCCACTTACCACTTTGACTCAGAAAAGTCAAGCCTTTATATGGGGACAGAAACAAGAAGATGCATTTCAACTTCTTAAACAGAAGTTATGCAATTCCCCTATCCTTAGCCTTCCAGAAGGCAGTGATGATTTCATTGGCTACTGTGATGCTTCAAACCTTGGTCTCGGTTGTGTACTTATGCAACGAGACAAGGTGATCGCGTATGCTTCAAGACAGCTTAAGGTTCACGACAAGAATTACACTACTCATGACCTTGAATTAGGGGTTGTGGTCTTTGCATTGAAGATTTGGAGACACTACATTTATGGTACTAAATGTGTCATCTATACAGACCACAAGAGCCTGCAACACATTCTCAATCAGAAGGAACTCAACATGAGACAACGACGTTGGGTTGAGCTTCTAACTGATTACGACTGTGAGATTCGTTACCATCCGGGTAAAGCCAATGTGGTGGCGGATGCTCTGAGTCGTAAGGAACCAGTCAAACCGATTCATGTAAGAGCCATGGAGATCAACACACAGCCAAACTTGAAAGACTTGATTCGTATTGCACAACAACAGGTAGTAACAGACAATCAACTCAAGACAAACTTGGATCGCGGCATTGAGAAGAAACTAGAACCTCGATCTGACGGGGTGCTATATCTCAACGGCCGCATCTGGATTCCGAAGTCTGAAGAATTGCGCACACTCATCTGTGATGAGGCTCACAGGTCGCGATACTCAGTTCATCCTGGAGCCGATAAGATGTATCAGGACTTGAGGATATCTTACTGGTGGCCGAGAATGAAGAAAGACATAGCACTGTATGTGGGAAAATGTCTTACATGTTCAAAGGTCAAAGCAGAACATCAAAAGCCTTCGGGACTTCTACAGCAACCTAAAATTCCTTAATGGAAATGGGAACAAATTTCCATGGATTTCATAAAAAAGTTGCCTAGAACTCCGCGAGGTTATGATTCGATTTGGGTGATCGTTGATCGACTCACCAAATCTGCTCATTTTCTCCCAATCCGAGAGGATTACAAGATGGAGAAGCTATCTACTCTATACATCAACGAGATCATTGCACGTCATGGTACACCAACATCAATCATGTCTGATCGTGATAGTCGTTTCACTTCTCGCTTTTGGCAATCATTGCAAAAGGCTTCGGGAACTCGTGTTAATCTTAGCATTGCGTATCATCCCCAAACCGACGGTCAAAGCGAGAGAACTATCCAAACACTCGAGGACATGCTTCGCTCTTGTGTCATTGACTTCGGTGGAAGTTGGGACACTCATCTTCCACTTATCGAGTTTTCGTACAACAACAGCTACCATGCGAGCATTCAATGTGCACCATTCGAAGCTTTATATAGTAGGAAGTGCCGATCACCGGTCTGTTGGACCGAGATTGGTGACTCACAGGTCGTAGGACCAGAACTCATTCAGGAAACATCAGACAAGATCACAATCATTCAGTCACGGCTTAAGGCCGCACGAGATCGGCAAAAGAGTTATGCTGATCGACGTCGGAAACCGCTTGAGTTTCAAGTCGGTGACCGAGTCTTACTCAAAGTTTCTCCCTGGAAAGGCGTTGTCCGATTCGGGAAGAAAGGGAAACTTGCACCAAGGTACGTTGGACCTTTTGAGATCCTGGAACGGATTGGTCCCGTAGCCTACAAACTCAAACTTCCAGTGGAGCTAAGCAATGTTCATGATACTTTTCATGTATCTAATCTTAAGAAGTGCTTGGCGGATCATGATGTTTAGATTCCACTAGAAGACATTCAGATTCAAAACAACATGCAATTCATAGAACGCCTCATTGAGATCATGGATCATGGAGTCAAGAAACTTAAACGCAGTTGTATCCCGATCGTAAAGGTACGATGGGAGGGCAAACGCGGTGCTGAGTTCACCTGGGAACGTGAAGACCAGATGAAGCTTAAGTACCCTCATCTTTTTACAGTACCTTCGGCTAGTTAATTTCGGGACGAAATTCCCTTAACTAGGGGAGACTGTAACATTTGTGCATTTAGTCATGATAGCCGTAAATAGTGTTAGAACAGTGTGTGTCCATGTTCAGTTAATCTATGTGATTCATATGTTCATTATGTGCTTGTGTGTTAGAATCCTTATTATTTGAGAACAAGTATGTATTATTATTTACAGTCGATTACACTAGGCAAGAACAGTATCGTGTTATATCGAAATAGTGGTGGGCAGCGAGAGTGAGCCCTATATATATACTGCGTTCGGTGTAACAGGATAGTGTTAGTGCGTAGTGTTAAGACGAATATTATGACAATTAATTAATCAAACAAAATCGTAATGCGTAAGCGAGACTGAGTATAGTTATGGGTGACGATCCATAATGATACGAATGTTGAACTTATAATTACGAGTGAACGGCTTTAACTATTTTATACGATCGGAAAATGTACGCGATTGCGGGTATACACGTAATTGTTACTGTTTAACGATCTGTTTTCGAACAATTAAGTAAAATATTTTATTTTACATTTTTACAATTATGAAACTCATCATTTTGAGGAGTTTAATCACTACTTTATTTTAAATCGCGTAAATATACGCGTTACACGACGAAAACGCGAACCGAGCGACCGAAACGGACCCGAATACGTTCGGGCTATAAAAGCCTTGAAAGAGGCCATTTCCTCATTTATTTCCCCAACAACCCACTCTCTCTCTATATTTTCGTCCAACCCCTCTCTCTCTAGAAAACCGAACGTTAAACGCGCGTATCTTCTTCATTTCTCAGCAGAATTCGGTGTTCTTAGTGTCCACGCGTAGCTCTCAACATTCCTTACACGGAAGTACAACAGATCGGAAGTTTTCACCGGCCAAATCAGAGGTATGATCGAATGAAGTGTCACGATAATAGTGTTTTCTATGTGTGTTTATTTAAAAACCAAGTCCTAGCCGGTTCTAAGCCTAACCGATTGAACCTACAACATTTCGAGAGGAGTTCTGCAAGTATTCATGGCCTAAAAGTGGTTGGATCGAAGGAAACAAGTTGGATGAATGGTGTGCTGGTAACAGATTCGACGGCCGAACCTTCATCCTCAGTTGGCGAACCTTGAAGAGGCTCCACGAACCCTAATGGTTCGAAGGTCATTAGCCGAACCCTTATGGGACCTCACGAGCCTGCACCGAACCTTCAACCTGGCCGCCGAACCCTGTGCATGCCACGAACCTTCTTGCAGACCTCATGAACCATTGCATGATGACGAACCCTGAATGGTTCGTGGCATTACCCGCCTAACCCTAGGAGACTCACGAACCCTAGGCGGACCAGGAACCTGCGGCGAACCCTCCATGCATGCATCACGAACCATTCCTACCCGAACCTCCTATTATTTTGAGCATATCATCGACGAACCATTAGCCATGCAGCCGAACCATGCTAAGACCTCTGGATCCCGAACCTTTCATTATAAGAGCCGAACCCTAATGAGTAGCCTTGGCCGAACCTAGGCCCTTGAACTCCAAAGGTTCGCTGCCCAAAGTTGGCAGCCATGACCTCTTTCAGCCCAATTCAAGTTTCTTTGGCCCAACTTCATTAACAATTGGCCCATTGACGTAAACCAAGCCCAATGGAGTTATATCGGCCATTACGATCTTTAAATTTGCCCAATATTGTCTTTGGTATTTTACATGGCCCATAAAAATGTTGGTTGACCCAACCTCACATACAATTGGGCCATGGTTAACCTAAGAGACCTATAGAACTCTCTATCCAATATGATTCGGTCAAGTCCATTAGAACTCTCTATCCAATAGCAAACCCACATTGAGTCTCGTTTAGAACTTTGGCCTACACTCACATACTTGGCCCAATAACTATTGCTTTTGGCCCACGTTGTGGGCCACAATGCAAAGTAGTTATGAATTGGTTTAGGTTGGGTTAAGTTTAAACTAAACTAATAATGAGATCAATTTATAATCACAAAGGACTTAAAACAATTGGAACATTTCGTCAAAACTTCAAGTTTTACAAGGTTATCAAATTCGTTAGAACATGTTATTTTATGCATAATGAGTTTGTGCATAAAAGATCATAATTTAGTCTTTTCATGAATCGTTGATCAATCAAGTAACTCAATCGTGACTTTCAAGTTCATACAACACTTTTCAAACACGAGATCATGTTGTTCAAGAAGCGGTCATTTTCAAGTTATCACAAGTCAATCAATGAATCAAAGTCTATACAATTATAAATCTTATATCTTATGTATGATTACAATGATATAGGAACCAGTTAGAAGTCCTGTTTGCTACTTGCTATTTGTTATAGTTCAGAGTCTACTGCAGACAGGTGAGAACATTAGCCCCTCTTTTTACTGTTTTTACAACTGTTTTGGGGTGGAACACGTGATCAAATGCTCTTACTTCAATCATATTTCATGATACATATTACTATTACTTGGCAAACATTACAGGTTTACTTTAGAAATCCAAGGGATTTCTCAATTATTTTTAAAGGAATTTATAAACTCTTTTACTCTAAACTCGTGTTTTCGAAATTAATCTTTTATAAACCTTGTTGTTATACAAGGATGCTATCTTATGTACTCAATCAAAGGATTCACAATATGGTATTCAAACAACGGTTTTCATGGTGTTCAAACAAGGATTCATTTCATGGTATTCAAACAGAGGATTCATTTCATGGTACTCAAACAAGGTTTTCAATCATGTTATCAAATAAGGCATTAACACGCTAGTTTAAAGCAATGTTCAAAAGCATGGTGTCCATCGTTGTGAACAAACTTATAAACACATCAGGTTTCATATTCATTAGCGTTAGTACTGGGTGATCACAACAAGGGAAAGCGGACACATTTGGGCAAACCGATTGCTGCAGTTAGATTTCAAATTTGTTTTATAAACTAACTGCAGATTTCGGTTACGTATGGTTATCATTGTTGCTGACAAATTTTCTGACTCCAAACGTAGTTTGGGACTTGATTATATGTTGGTTTTTTGTGCAAACAGTCTTTGGACTGTTTACACTTGTTTGACATACCTGATGTTAGTTTGGGTTGCAACCCATCCATGTAATTCCATTATTGCTTTAATATACCTGTGCCTTATATTACATATTCATGTTTACAAATGTTAAACCTATTGTTCTCACCAACTACTTCTGTGTTTTTGACAGTTACTTTTCACGTGTTTCAGGTAATCAGGTTTAAGACTTTCTCAGGGACAACTAAGGAGACCATTCTAAGATAGAACAAAATGAAGAAACATGCTAGGATGGATTAGAAACACACTAAATCCTAATTGTTTAATTGTCTTGTTTGAAGTCTTATTGTGTAACTATAATTTTGGGTCAGTAGTTGTCTTTCTTTTGGTAGATAAATGGTCTGTAACTAAACAATTGTCTAAACATTATGAAACTTAGTAATTCATTGTGGTTGTTCTTGTTCAATACTTGTGCATGATTCAACTGTTCATATGTCACCGCGCCGTGGATTCCGCACGCGGCGCAGGGGTGTGACAAGGAAGCAGTGGCTAAAGACAATTTGAAACGCGAACTCGATTGTGGAGCCGAGAAACACTTCAAGACAAAACAAGATGGAGTTATCTATTATCTGGATCACGCCTGGATTCCAGCAGTAGATGAACTCCTAACACTCATACTTGACGAGGCACACAAGACACGATATTCTATTCATCCTGGTGCCCATAAGATGTACCAAGATCTTAGGTCATTTTATTGGTGGCCGGGAATGAAGAAGGATGTTGCAACTTATGTTGGCAAATGCATCACATGTGCTAAAGTCAAAGCTGAACACAAGAAACCTTCGGGTTTGCTGGAGCAACCAAAGATACCACAATGGAAGTGGGAACAAATAGCTATGGATTTCATTACCAAGTTACCCCGCACTTCCAGCGGACACGGTTTAAACTGGGGTCATCATTGATAGATTGACCAAATCCACACACTTCTTGCCGATCAGAGAAACTTACAAGATGGAAAAGCTAGCAAGAGTTTACATCGACGAAATAGTAGGGAGGCACGGGGTGCCGTTGTCTATTATTTCCGACGGGACAGTCGATTTACATCGCAGTTCTGGCAATCGTTGCAACAATCCTTAGGGACAAGTGTTAACTCAAGCACCGCTTATCATCCACAAACTGATGGACAAAGCGAGCAAACCATTCAAACCCTAGAGGATATGCTGAGGACATGCATCCTAGACTTCGGTGGAAGTTGGGATACACACTTACCACTCATTGAGTTCTCCTACAACAACAGCTACCACAGCAGCATTGGATGTGCTCCGTTCGAAGCACTATATGGTAGAAAGTGTCAGTCTCCAATTTGTTGGACCGAGGTGGGAGATAACAGAATCACTGGGCCTGAACTTATTTAGGAGACTACTGATAAGATTGCCCAGATACAACAACGATTACAAGCAACACGTAGCCGCCAAAAGAGTTACGCAGACAAACGGCGCAAGCCTTTAGAATTCGATGTGGGTGACCGAGTTATGTTGAAAGTGTTCCCATGGAAAGGCGTAGTTCGTTTTGGGGTTATGGGAAAATTAGCACCAAGGTATGTCGGACCGTTTGAGATTACTCGATGCATAGGTCCTGTTGCATACAGACTCAAACTCTCTGATGAGCTCAACAGAGTACACGATGTGTTTCATGTATCAAATCTCAAGATGTGCTTAGCAGACGAAACATTGATCATACCATTGGAAGAAATACAAGTTGATGAGCAACAACATTTCATTGAAGAACCTATAGAGATTATGGAACGTGAAGTCAAAAGATTGAAACGTAGCCATAACCCTATTGTAAATGTTCGATGGAATTCCAAGCGTGGACCAGAATTTACCTAGGAGCATGAGGACAACATGAGAACAAAGTTGTTAGTATTTAGGTGAAAACCTAAGTATAGTTAACACAACTAATCAAGAGAAACAGTAGTGTTCAAGAGAATAGCGAGAACAAATCGGTTGCGATCTGATATCCATAGATGACATGAATCAGATGGCCAACAAATCAGTGTGAAAACAATGTGATAACAGGATGTTTAGTTGAGTCCGATAGTGAGGAAACACAAATTTAAGACCTAATTACAGTGTCTGTTAGTGCATATATGTAATAGTTTGCTATTCAAAGTTGTATTTATTTTGAGTTTTATATAGGTTCGGCTAATAGGTTTGTCTAAGGTTCGTCTGGCCCACGAACCTAGACAGGTTCGGCGAACCTATTGCTTTGATAGGTTCTGCGAACTTATAACCTGGAGAAGGTTCGGCGAACCTAAGGGTTCGCCCGGCGAACCTAGAAGTTCGGCTCATAGATAGGTTCGGCTGACAGATTGTGTATAAGTAGGAGGTTTGTCTGAATTCTTGATAACTTTGACAGAACTTCAGAAAACCTGAGAGGATTTTCTATGTGTGAGAAGACTTCTGTGTGAAAGAACTTGTAATCATTTGTTGATTAATACAAGAGTGTTTATGAAATCGCTTGTATTTCTTTGATTCTATACATATCATACATGGATTCCGCATGTGATTGATAGTTCGTAGAGCTTCTTTATCGATCCTTATCAGTTTCACCAAATCAACAGTGGTATCAGAGCGTTTGGTGAGGTTCTACACAAGTTAATCAAAGAATTCAAGTGATTTGAAGGTTTTGAAGACTTAAAGATCAATTATGGCTAAAATTTCTTCTTTTCTTGATTGATTGATGGCTGTTTTAGGTTAATATTATCATCAATTGTTTTTGAATTACAACAATTGAAGATTTTGTGGTGTTATTGTGAAGATTTAGAAGGATTTGTCTAAGTTTTGGAAGGTTTCCCTCCCAAAATTTTTGAATTCTGCTGTACAGGTTCGTGAGGCGAACCTGTGGATAGCTGAACAAAAGGTTCGCTGTTTAAGAAGTTTTTCTGAGGTTCGGTTGTGTTTTCTGAAGAGGTTCGTACATGGTTCGGCCAAGGTTTGTCCAAGATTCGGCCAAGGTTCGTGTGATAGTTCGGCTGAGGTTCGCTGGTGACTGTGCAAGGTTGGTCTAAGGCTCGGATTCAAGGTTCGTCCTAGGTTTGTTAAAGGTTTGTCTGAGTTGGAGGGTTCGTCTGAAATTAGAGTGCAAGGTTAGTCTGATAGTTCGTCTGATGGTTCGGTGCTGTTTCAACAGAGGTTCGTCTGATTCTAGGTTCGCTTGTCTCTGGGTTCGCTTATCTTAAGGTTCGCCTGTCAGAAGGTTCGCTTGTGATCAAGGTTCGTGAGTTGAAGGTTCGCTTCTCTAGGTTCGCTTGGTTGGTTCAAGGATCGCCTAAGTGAAAAGGTTCGGCAAGTGATTTTTCAGAATAGGTTCGCTGCTTACAAATTCAAAATTATGTCTGAGATGTACGCAGCTATGGCTAGTCAGAATACCATGCTCCAGAGCATTCTGATTAGTGAGACAGAAGTGGGTAATGCCAACAAGGTGCCAAAGTTATTAGATTTGGCTGATTATGACAATTGGAAGGGACGCTTCGAAACTCATCTCAATGGCACAGACACTAATCTATGGGAGAGAATTTTATCTCCATATGAGAGACCAAGGGTTGTTGGAACTGATTTAATTCAACTCTTAGAATGACTAGATGTCAATGAGCGAAAGAAATATGACTCAGAGAAAAAGGCATATTGGTTATTGAGACAACCTATTCCAAACCAGATTCTACACCAATTTGATGAACACAAGACAGCTTATAGTCTTTGGAATGCCTTAAAGGCTGGAGTTGAAGGAAACACGCATCTGAAGAAGATGAAGGCAACAGACATTAGAAAGGAGTTTGAAAATTTTAACATCATTGGAAATGAGAGTCTGGATGCCTTAATCACTAGATACAGACATTTGTTGACCGAAGTGAGAAAATGTGGCATTGATTATTCTGAAGATGAGAAAATTGACTGTCTTGCTGATGCCCTACCTGATAAATGGAATTCATTCTTGCTGATATTGAGAGAGAATATATCTGGATTGACATTGGTAGAATTTATTCACAAGCTTGAGGAACAAGAAATGAGGGATAAACGGAAATCAAGACGAGTGAATGTTACACAAGATCCTGCATTATATAGTGGTTTTGTAACTACACCACCTGCTTCGTCTGCCAAAATTCAGACTGCATTTGTATCTTGTACTTCAGACAGTACTCATGTTCCTTCTGCTTCTTCAAGTTCTAGTTCATCCTACTATAACAATGAGAAGAAGTATGACCAGACTCCACCTCCTGTTCAGCTCAATACTACCAATCTGGGAAAAGTTACTGTTGAAGCTATCAAGGATCATATGTCTATTCTATCTTGTGTTGTTAGTGCATACTATGAACAAGTTGCTGGAAGGATTGGGAATGTAAATCTGACTTTTGAAGATTATGCACAAATTGATGAGGATGAAATAGAACTGATAGATACGCAATGGGCATTGGCGAGTGTTATTCGCAGAATCAATCGGTATGAGAAGCAGACGGGAAAGAAATTCAACTTTGACCGCAACACCAAATTTGGATTCAATCCAAAATCTACTCAGTGTTATAACTGTGGTGAACATGGTCACTTTGCGAGAGAATGCAAGAACCCAAAGAAGCAAGGAAATCTGAACCCATTTAAGCAAAAGGAAGATTATCAGAAAAGGAAAGAAAAACCTGAAGAATCATCTTCTAAAGCACTTGTTAGTCAAGCTGATGAGGGCTATGACTGGGGCAAACAGTACGATGATCTGATGGGTGCATTCATGGCTTCATTGGAAGAAGACTCTGGGAAAGGAAAGGAGAAAGTGGGTGAGGTGAATGAGGTAAATAATGATCTGTTTGAGATGATCGATAGACTGAAAGAGATGAATTCTCAGCTAACTTCTGATCTGAGAGAATGCACAGAAGCAAATAAGAAGTTGATTTCAAAAGAAAAAGCATTTGACAAAAAGGTAACTTATCTTGGTAAAGAAAATGAAGATTTGAAAATCAAGGTTTTACAGAATAATCATGCTGTGTCTGTGCATCTTGATTCAGTTCAGAAGTTGAAAGTAGAATTATCAGCAGCCAAAGCTGAAGCTGAGTTGAACAAGGCCAAGCTTGAAAAGTACCAAAATTCCGCATATGTCATCGATTACTTTGCGGCTATGCAAAGATCTTCGCATGATACTTCTGGAATTGGTTTTCATGATGTGCCACGTCCTACTAGTTATATATCAAGACCACAACTTGATCCAGATTTGGAAGTTAATCCGGTTTCTTTAAAGGAAAATGTGTCTGATCAAGTGACTGAGGATGTGGAAAGTTCATCATCTCATGATAGTGAATTTGTTGATTTTGATGCTCCTATTATCGAGGACATCACCGAATCAGAATATCCAGCTGATATTCTGAGAATGATTGGTCATCAACTAGTTAACACTGTTGAGAAGAAGAGTCCTACATTTCAGAAATCAAAGTCTGAAACAAAATCAGCTGAGAAAGCAGTGGTTAAGCAAAATGTTGTTTCCAAACCAGGATTAAAAGTCAAAACATCCTCCACTCTTAAGCCAACTGTGTTTGTTAAGTCTTCTACTACACAGAAAGGAGAGTCGGGTAATGTTTTTCAAAAACAAAAGGGTTTTTCTGAAAAGGTTAATCAGAAGTTTGTCAAGGTGGTTGACAAGAGTAATCAAATTGGTGCTGGAAAGAAGGGTAACTCAAAGCTTTTTCAAAAAAATAATTTCAAGACAAAAGCCGCTAGTTTGAAGCATAAGGGTTCATCTCCATCTGTTGCATCGAAATCTTTGGGTTCATCAAAAGGTTGTGATGAATTAAAACCAAACAGCACTTCACAAAGGAAATGCTACATATGTGGGAGATTGGGTCATGTCATTGCTGATTGTGATATGGATACTTGCAACAAATTTCATACTTTTACTCAACGAGAAACACGACAGTGTTTTACTTGTGGAGGAAAAGGACATATTTCAGCAAATTGTCCAAATCATAAGATCAAAAAGAATTCTTTCAATGACAGTCGGGTGATCCAATCTGGTGGGAGTCCTAGGAGGGTAACGCCTAGTGAAGAGGAAATGAAAGTCCTCAGAAAATTTGATCCTGAATGTGTCTGGGTTAAGGAAGAAAAGATTCAGAAAAAAAAAGTTTTTGAAAACAAACAACATGTTAAAAGATTGGTGAAAAAGGCATCATCATCTGAAGATGAATTTTATGACAATTTTTCTTCTAAAGAATTTCCAAAAAAAATGTTAATTCTAACTCTTTTTGGAAATTCAAACAAAGGTCAGATGATAAATTTTTGGTGAGAAAGGATGAATACTTAGAAGATTGGTCTTCAAGTAGTTCATCAAAACCAAATGGCAGGAGGCTATTCAGGGAGACTCAACGCCGGAATGGCGGGAGTCATTCCTTTTGGTACTGATCAAAATTATTAATTTATTGTGCATGTGGCAATCATGGGCCATATCAACAGTCGCTGGATTGTTGATAATGGATGCTCACAGCACATGACAGGAGAGTTAGGTTTGTTGAAATATTTCAGGGAGATGAAGGGATGTTACGTTAACTTTGCAGGTGACAAAGGTGGTCAGATTACCAGGTGTGGTAGTTTGACTAATTGTAAAGTTTCCTTTGACATTGTGAATTACTGCAAGGAGTTAACTAACAATCTTTTAAGTGTGTCACAGATTTGTGATAAAGGGTATAAGGTGTTGTTTGATGACAATAAATGTTATGTGCTTCAACAAGGAATTCAGATTCCTGAAGAATGGATACTGATGACTGCCGACAGGAGTAAGGATTTATATGTTTTGGACATGGCTAAGGCGGAGACTGTAAACAAGGTGGAGACGTGTCTGGTGTCGAAGGCAACCGAGCAGGATACTAGGTCTTGGCGCAGACGGATGGGTCACATACATATTAGGAAGATGAATCATTTAGTGCGTAATCACTTGGTTGATGGAGTACCGGTGAAACACTTTAAACTCCCTGATGTGTGTGTGTCTTGCAAGAAGGGTAAACAGAAAAGGAGGTCTCATAAAACAAAAACAATGTTTTCTATTGATAAGCCCCTGGAACTACTTCACATGGATTTGTGTGGACCGATTAACGTGAAGAGTATCGGTGGTGAATCATAGTGTTTTGTGGTGACCGATGATTTTTCGAGATTTTCATGGGTAATGTTCTTAAAGTTTAAATCAGAGACTTATGAAAATTTTGTTTTACTGGTGAACAGGTTGGAGACATTGTACAAGTTAAGGGTAAGGCGTGTTTGATAAGACAATGGGACAGAGTTCAAGAATCAAAACATGGAAGAATTTTGTAATTCAAAGGGCATTCAGCAGCAATTTAGTGCACCGTATGAACCACAAATGAACAGTGTAGCTGAGAGAAAGAACCTGACATTGATTGAGTCTGCTAGAACTATGCTTGCTGATTCGAAGCTCCCCATTACTTTCTGGAGTGAAGCCGTAGTGACCGCCTGTTTTACCCTTAACCGAGTGCTAATTGTGAAAAGACATAATAAGACTTGCTATGAACTGCTTCAGAATCGAAAACCAAATTTGGAACACTTGGAAACTTTCGGGGCTTCGTGTACCATGCTTAAGAAAGATGCTAAATTCAACTCTAAAGTTGAAGAAGGTTTCTTTCTAGGGTACAGCCTACCCAACAAACGTGTGTTTAACAAACGCACGGGTGTTGTGGAACTATGGTATAATGTGGATGTTCAAAGACACACACCTATACCTGAAGGCAAAGGACCAAATTGGCTTTTCAATTATGATAAACTTTTTGAGTCTTTTAACTTGTCTCCTCATGTTACTGATGATGAAATATCCTTGCAGATTTTATATGATCTGCAGGATGTAGAGCCCAGAACACGTTGAAGATTGACAAAGTCAACCCGGAAGAGTCAACACTAAGATTTTGACTGATTTCGAGTACAGCCACTTCGAGTACACCATGTGTTTGTGTACTCGAAGTTTTGTTTTAGATTTCGTGTACACCTAGGCCTAGCATAAATAGACGTATTTTGTACAGGTTTAGGTTGGAATCCCGAGGCATTTGCTCTCTAGACGTATTGAGGCGCTTGTACTCGATTTTTCAGTATATATACAAAGATTACATTTTTCTACTTGCTTTCTTGATTCTAACTTGGATTCCGCACTTGTTTGAGATCATTGATGATGATTTAGAAGATAAAGTTTCGTTCTTGATCCGGTTTGAGACCTACAAGTGGTATGAGAGCTTGAGTGCTCTTTTCATCATCAAGGTAACAACTTTCTGAAGCAAGTTTAATACTTTATCATTCTTCTCTACTCCATCTAGCTGCTGTGTAAATTTGGGACTCCAAATCTTAAGAAATATTTTTATAAAATTTTTCTTAAGTATTTTCGAGTTCAAAATTTTCGAGTTCAGCTATTTCTAGTACAGATAGGGTGTTCGAAGTATAGCTACCGTTCGAGTACCAGAGATTTTCGACTACAAAGGTTACTTCGGATACAAGTGATTTTGATTACAAGGATTTTCGAATACAAAGTTAAGTTCGAGTACAACAAGGGCTTCGAGTACACGATTCGGATACACAGTTGTCGAGTACAACAAATGGTTCGAGTACAAGACTCTTTTCGTATACAGGAGAATTTCGATTACTGTCTTGTCTTTGGGTAGTGCTTGGTGATCTGTTCAACAGGGACGTTGTGAACAACACTTAGAAATTATTTCAGTCATGGCATCTAAGAATCTGACTAACTTGTCCAATCTGCTTAATCTGGACAATGAAATTGGCACCGGAACAAAGCCACCAAGGCTCGTGTCGGGAGGTAACTTCCAAGAATGGAAATTCAGATTCCAATCGTTTATCAAATACGCTGATCCAAAGCTTTGGAGATCCATTGAAGAGGGTCCCTTTGTGCCCTCATACCAGAGTGAAATCAATGGTCCTCTTGTTCCCAAGGATCCTGAATTGTACACTGACAATGACATCCTTATGACGGAAAAGGATGAAAAGGCCTATGCATCAATCACAAAGGCACTATCAACTGAAGTAGCTCATGGGTTTAAGGAACACAAGACCGCAAAGGAACTATGGAATGCCTTGATTGAACGGTTTGAATGAAATGAAGACATGCGAGAGAGTCGCAAGGATATGTTGAGACAAAGGTTCAACATGTTTAATCACATCAAGGGAGAGTCCCTTGAAGCACAGCTGAATAGATTCACCCATTTGATAACCGAGATGACAAGTTCTGAAATTGTGATGACTAAGGGAGAAGTGAACAATAAGCTTCTGAATTCACTACCTTACACTTGGAACTCAAACTGCACAACAATCAAAAGAACAAAGGATATGTACAAGACCTCTCTGAGTGAGCTGATCTCAATCATCAATTCCTATGACATGGATGATAAACAGAGAGCACTGAACCATGCCAGTCAATGGGCATTGCACCTGTGTCTGAAAACTATGCTCTTCTATCAGCTATCAATCTTCAAGCTTCAGGGATGCAACACTATCAGCATTCCTCATATCAGTCAATTCCTTTTGAGACCGCATTCCTATCATCTGGACAAGCTGGATCAGTGTCCAAGATCAATCCAGAAAGTGAAGAAAATCTGCTGCTGTTTAAAGGTTTTATGAATAGCTACAATGCATTCATAGCAGGAGAATTGGCACCTGCCAACCTAACTCAGGACAACTTAGAGCTAATAAATCCAGCTGATGTTGAGGAAATTGATATCTCTTGGCAAATGACAATGGCTGTTTTTTGGGCAAAGAAGTTCATCAAGTGATATGGAAGGAATAGTTTTGGAAATAACCCGGGACAGAAACTTGGATTTGACAAGTAAAAGCTACGGTGCTACAACTGTGATCAACCAGGTCACTTTGCTAGAGAATGTAAGCAGCCTAAGACAGACAAGGAAGGAGAAAAGAAGTCTGAAGAAAAAGCTGTGACTGCAGCTGCAGGAGGAAGTGCTAGCACGTCTAAAGCACTGGTAACTCAAGAGACTGACTCCTATGATTGGAGTGATCAAGTGTAGGAACTGGAACTAACACTGAGTCACGCGTTCATGGCTAAGGTGGATGGCAAGCAAAAGGAGGTAACTGAAAATCTTTGCTCAACCTCATGCATAGATGAAGTATTTAAGTACAGGTCACACAATGAATCATTAATCAAAGAAGTAAGTAAACTTAAATATTTTAACTCATAATTTCTTAAAAATGAGGGAGTTTTTAAAAGAAAACTGGAAGCCGAGGGTCGGGATGTGGCAAGGCTAAAAGAACTTTTGAGTGACAAAGAGTCCAACTATCGTGATGCTAGACGCAAAATCGATGAACTCACTTTGGATTTGGACCAAATCAAAACTCAACTTTCTAAAACCTCAGTAAAATGTGAAAAATTTGATTATTCAAGCAAAGTTTTGGAAAACATGGTAAGCATCCAATACAAGGAAAAGAGGGGTAAGGGTCTTGGTTTTAATGAGTGTGAACCACCGTTTAACCATAATTACTCAAGCATGCCAAGGATCAACACATCAGTTGATGACTTGGAATTGGATTCTGATCGTGCTTGTGACTTTCCCACCAAGCCTGTTATACTCACAGTTGACCCTGTTATGACTAATGACTCTGAGGTTTGTGCAGAAAAACTAAGTGTTACAGGTTCAGAGGAGAAGGAGGTAGAAAGAAGTGCTAGGAGGAGCACAGATTGTGAACCTTATGTTCCAACAGGATCCTTGGAACAAGTTTCTTCAAACTTATCTCTAGCCAAAGTAACTGTGATGTAAAGCCCTTTGACCCAATTGAATTTCACCAGAAAGTCTGCTGCTTTGCATGTGGTAAACCAGGCCACATTGCTCGACATTGTCTGCACCGACCTACTGAGTTCTTCTACGGGAAGAATCAGAAGGTCACACCTAAGGCTAAACTGGTTAGCAAATATTTGAGGACAGTTCCATCCTCCAAGCCTAAGGTAACCTCTCAAAAGGGGACTCAGATTCAGATTCCTTCCATGGCTAAAAGGGACAAGAAATCAAACTAAACTCAACCTGGTTTACATAAGAAAAATCCAAAGAGTTTTAAAACTAAGGCTAACTCTTTTCAAAAACCTAAGGTAAAACTAGTTGACCTTGGCAGTGGAAGCAAGTCAAGATACATTAAAAACAATTCAGACAGACCCAAGAACAGACCCAAACCCAGAAACAAAGTCTATGCGATTTCCAAAGTACCTAAGTCTATTATGATTTGGGTACCAGTCTCTCATTAATTGATTGTGTGTGATGCAGGGACGAACAAGCAAGCTTAAAAATGTTTGGTATGTTGATAGTGGTTGCTCCCGGCACATGACTGGGGATTTCTCTCAGTTACACGAGGTCACACCTTTTAATGGCGGATATGTTTCATTTGCTGGAGACAAGGGAGGAAAGATAAGCATTAAGGGTACCGTGACAAATGGAACTCTTAGTTTTGAAGATGTTTATTATGTTGAAGAACTCAATCACATTCTGTTAAGTGTTTCTCAGATATGTGATAAGAGTTTTTCAACTCACTTCACAAACAAGGATCTCTTATTCTGAAGCCTGGCTTTGTAGTGCCTGAGAAGTGGATTCTGATGAGAACTCCAAGCATAAATAATGCCTATATTATCAACATGAACTCAGATTCATTCACAGAAAATACTTGTTTGCTCTCAAAAGCATCGGAGCATGATTGTTTGTTATGGCATCGGCGACTGGGTCACGTAAATCTTAAGAATCTGAACAGACTCACCAAGGGAGATCACGTCATCGGTTTACCTTCTAAAGATTTCTCCACTATTGAGAAATGCATCGCTTCTTCCAAAGGGAAACAACACAAGAGACCCCACAAGCCTAAATTGTTCAATTCTATCTCTTAAGTTCTTCAACTTCTTCATATGGATCTCTTCGGACCGGTCAACGTATTGAGTATCGGGAAAAAGTCATATTGTCTTGTTGTGACAGATGATTATTCCAGATTCACTTGGGTGTTCTTTCTGGCCAAGAAGGATGAAACACCAGAGATTCTGAAGAAGTTCATTACCTTGATTGAAAATCAAAAGAATCTAAAGGTCAAGGTGATTAGAACTGATAATGGCACTGAATTTAGAAATCAGACTCTTATAGATTTCTGTGATGAGTAAGGGATAGCTAGGCAGTACAGTGCAGCCATAACACCTCAGCAAAATGGAGTTGCTGAAAGGAGGAACAGAACGCTTATAGAAGCTGCACGAACAATGCTGTCAGAATCTAAGCTGCCAATCTTCTTCTGGGCCGAAGCTGTTAACACCGCTTGTTATGTTCAGAATCGAGCACTTTTGAACAAGCGACATCAGAAGACTCCCTATGAAATTCTCATCAACCAGAAACCCAAAGTTGGCCACTTCAAGTCATTTGGATGTGCATGCACTCTTCTTCATACAGAGCCCAATCACAAGTTTGATGATAAGGCAGATGAGTGTTACTTTGTGGGTTATTCATCCGAGAAAGCAGCTTACAGAGTTTACAACAAGAAGACTCGGATGATCGTGGAATCATACTATATAGATTGGCAAGAAATGAACTCTACAGATGCTGGTTCTGGTCCAAACTGGTTATTTGAGTATGATTCTACTTTTAGGCCTTTTAACAATACATCTGAGAATCCAGAAACATCCAAGCAGACCGATGATTTCTACAAGGGTGATGATGTGGACTATAGAGTTGACTATGTTCCATGTGATCCTAATCTCTTGACAGTTGATCCTCCAAGCATGTACAATCGTGACCCTCCAGCTCAGCCAACCCCAGTACACGCAGTTCTCCCATCAGAACCAGACACTTCTCAGTCTGTTCAACCACTTCCAGATACTAATCAAATCTCATCTTCCTCCCACCAGACCTTTGATAATCCACTGTTCTCAGATAACATTTCTGAGGAACATTGCGTGGATCAAGGAACCGAGTCAAATGGAAATGCTCCTATTAACATCATCTCTTCCTCAAGTGTAGATCAAGTGAATAACATCAACAACTTTCTAGACCATCTAGCTGTGGAATAAGTGCCAACACGCAGTGTAAACAAGAATCATCCAGTTGAAAATATTATTGGACCTCTCTCGGAAGGTGTTCTTACTCGAAGCAGATCCATTACAGCTCAGAACCTCTTGCTTGAAGAGACAACTACCAGAAGTCAATCAGGTCCAATTAATTCTTGTTTATATTCTTGTTTTATCTCGCAGGTTGAGCTCAAGAATGTTAAAATGGCTCTCAAAGAGTCCAGCTGGGTTGAGGCAATGCAGGAAGAGCTGATGCAGTTTCAGAAACTTAAAGTATGGAATCTGGTTCCCCTGCCCAAAGGAAAACTGCCTATAGGAACCAGACGGGTTTTCAGAAATAAAAGAGATGACTCAGGAGTCATTATCAGAAACAAAGCAAGGTTGGTGGTTCAAGGCTTTTATCAACAGGAGGGGATAGATTATGAGGAAGTCTTTGCGCTAGTTGCACTACTTGAAGCCATCCGAATTTTCTTGGCCTACGCCTCCTACAAGAACTTCATGGTATATCAGATGGATGTGAAGACATCTTTCTTGTACGGAAAGGTAAAGGAAGAAATCTATGTGTGCCAACCCCCTGGTTTTGAAGATTCTCAGTATCCAGAGCATGTCTACAAGTTAGGCAAAGCTCTTTATGGTCTTCATCAAGCACCGCGAGCATGGTATGCTACGCTTACTGATCACCTGCTTGCAAATGGATATACCCATGGAGCTATCGATCAGACTTTATTTGTTCGCAAGGTTAAGGATGATTTAATTCTAGTCCAAATCTATGTGGATGACATTATCTTTGGCTCCACCAGCTCAGCATTGTGCATGGAATTTGAAGGGGTGATGAAGAAGAAGTTTGAGATGAGCGCAATGGGAGAAATGACTTTCTTTCTAGGTTTGCAAGTAAAGAAAAATTCAAAGGGTGTGCTGATTCACCAAGGAAAGTATGTCACAGATATTTTGACCAAGTTCAAAATGATGGAATCAAAACCAGCATCCACTCCCATGGCTGCTCGTCCTGTCTTAACTTCGGATATGGATGGTGAAGATGTTGATCAACACCTCTATCGCTCGATGATTGGTTCCCTGATGTATCTGACTGCTAGTCGTCTAGACATCATGTTTTCAGTCTGTGAGTTTGCCAGATATCAGGCGAATCCAAAGGCATCTCACCTTATAGCTGTCAAGAGAATCTTTCGGTATCTTGTTGGAAAGCCTCGTCTTGGCCTGTGGTATCCAAAGAACTCTGAATTTCGTCTATTTGCATACTCAGAAAGTGACTTTGGTGGATGTAACCTGGACAGGAAGTCAACCACCGGTGGGTGTCAGTACCTGGGAGATCGCCTTGTCTCGTGGCAATGAAAGAAACAAACGACCGTATCCACATCTACTGCGGAAGCCGAATACGTTGCTGCTTCCAGTTGCTGCTCTCAGGTTATCTAGATGCAACAATAACTCCTCGACTACGGTTTGAATTTTCTTGACTCTCCTATTTATTGTGTCAATGAAGCCGCCTTACAAATCGTCAAGAATCCGGTACAACACTCCAAAACTAAACATATAGACATCCGGATTCACTTCATCCGTGACTGTTTCGAACGGAAACTAATTCATCTTGAAAAGGTCCACACAGATGACAATCTAGCGGACCTTTTCACAAAACCGTTCGACACAGCACGCTTTCATCACTTGCTTGCCTCTCTCAAACTAATAAGCTTTAATTAAAAGCATTTTTCTAAATACATTAAAATTTGTGTCCTAGTTTCTTCACAAATTTAGGGGAGAAAATTTACAAAACAACAAAAAAAATTTTCCTTCTTTGAGTCAAAATATACAAAAACAACAAAAAGATTTTAGTCTTTTTAAGTTAAAGTCTTTAAGAAAATACAAAAAGATTTTCGGTCTTTGAGTTAGTCTAAGATGATCTACGAGTTTAGGGGGAGTTAAGTTTCTTTTGAAAACCTAAGAAAAGGAAATCCTGCCTCTTGTTATTCAAAAAAAAAATTATCTTTTCAAAGTTTAAAGAAAATACAAAAGAAGTTTATTTGGACAAGCAATGTGAAACGATCAAATTGGGAAGTGAAATAATTTCTAAGGATCAAAATTTTACTATCTTAATAAGATTTCTAAAAGAATAATAACTTTGAATATCTATTATACACTAAGAAGTTGAAACAAGTTTTTCAAAACTTAAAGAATCAGACTTGATCAAATTAAAATATATATAAATAAATAAGTGTGAAATTGTGATCATTAGATAACTATGAATGTGTGACAAGTATTTGAATTCTTGTTTAAATCCTTGAGTCAAAACAAGATTGTGTTTCAATAGACTTGAAATTGTGTTTGAAAAACTCTGGTATTTCCTATGTTTTGTGCAAACAAAGAGCGGGAAATACTTACTGAAGCACCCTATGTTTTGCGTAAGCAAAGACCTGGATGTGTGACGTTAAGACCAATGTGTCTGCATATCAGAAAATAAAAGATGCCAATGAGCACAAGATGATAGAACCCCTTCTTGTTCTTGATTCTAACCTAATAGATCTATTCTTTTCTTTTCTCACCTAAAACTCTGTCAAAATAATTTTAAGTTTGTTGAAACACAATCAAAGTTTGAAACAAAGGATTTAACAAGCCTGATAGGTTGCATATTAATCTAGTCTTAGAATCTAATTGTTCATCAAATTCCCATAAGATATTTTATAAAAACTTGATCATATAACTGATTTTTAAGAAAAGGAACAACGAGTGAAATCATTGGTGGAATAACTATTTAAAGGTTGTGCTTCGTTAAGAAAATAACTAAGCTGGTAAAATTTTGATAACAGATTTGATCCCACAAATTTGAACCGACTAAACTTGTCCAAAGTTTATTTTATTTTATTTTATTTTATTTTATTTTATTTTATTTAATTTTATTTTATTGTATTGTATTTTATTTAATTTTATTTAATTTTATTTTATTTTATTTTATAAAAGTTAGAATTTTTAAATCGAAATAAAATAAACGTGTATTCGAAATTGAGAACACGAAATCGTGTATTCGAAATGTGCTTATAAATAGCCCAACCGCATTGAATTTCGAGTACCATAATTTCGTGTACGCAGTTTCTTCATTTCGAGTACAGACTTGGTGCTCTGAGGCGATTTCATTTTCTAGAGCCATTTTCGAAATTCTACTCCGGCCATCTTTTAGATCATAATTAGGCGAACTTAGGTATAGAGTTTTATCAATTTTTGACCGTGGATTCGAAAGTTATGGTCAAAAGTAATTTTCAAATACGCGATTTTCGTATACATACGGTTTTTGGATAAATTGACCTTGTAGTACTTGAAATTGAAAGGTGATCTTTGGATACTATGATTGCCTGTGATTTCAGAGTATTTCGAACTAGATTAGAGGTTCTAAGGAGCAAGCTTGATAAATATTTGAAGGTTTATGTTGTATTCGAAATTTAAACTTCGAATACAAACTAACTTCGTGTACAGAATGAATTTCGAATACTGACTATTTTCGTGTACAGCTTTGATTTCGAATACAGACAAACTTCCTGTACAGACTGTAGTTCGTGTACAACTTGTACTTCGTATACAACTAGTACTTCGTGTACAGTTTGTTCTTCGTGTACAGTTTGTCACTTCTAATACAACTGTTGGTTGGAGAACAGATCACTTGGACTTAGAAAATTTTCAGTAAATTCAAATTTTCTTAAAAACATCAACTAACTTAATCTGTTTTATTTTCAGATGGCTGATCTATGCTTCGTGCCGAATCACAACATGTCAGCATATCTTGAAGACCCTCCGGAGAGACATTCGGAGTTCAGAAGCATGGTTGACAGTCTGATTGTATCACTGGTTAACTACGCTATCATGGAGCATCCCATTGTTGTTTCCGACTTCATCGAGGGTTTCTGGAGCACGATTACAGAGCATACAGACAGCAGTGGAAATGTTAGCATCATTGGGAAGATTCAGGGAAAGCCAATCACCATTACAGAGCAGATTATACGAGAATGCCTCCGATTCCGAGACAAAGATACAGATCCAATTGAGTTAGATCGAGATCTGGTCAACCGTACAGTCTATCAGATGGGACATGAGGGTGCCTACCCTCCCACAGAGAAGAAACTTTTTCATCCTTACTGGAGATACCTGGCTCACATCGTCACACAATGCTTATCCGGAAGAAAAGGAGGTTACGATGTGCTATATCAGACATTGAGTTCATGTTTGGTAGCCTTAGCTATGGGAATGGACTTCAACTACTCGAGGATGATATTTCTAGACATATACACCAACATCAAGGGAAGGAGGAAGGAGAGGTTTCTGGCATTTCCTCGCTTCCTACAGATTATCATCAACAAACAGCATCAAGATCTAGTTCCCACAATAGGCACTCTGGAAATCAAGAGGATGCGAGATGACATCTTCGGCTATATGAAGATGAACAAGAGAAGGAAGAAACAGTACACATGGGAACGTCCTTTGATAAAGTTTGGAAGATTTGTGGGCGATGGTGTAGATGAAGACATGCCAGGAACCCCAGTAGCTATAGTGGCCGAAGAGCATGATATCCAAGCCCCAAGTACAAGTACAAAAGCTGATGAAGCAGCAGAGGATACCATTCATGAGCCTTCCTCTTCATCAAGTGAAGATTTTGTTGCTGAAAAGCCACCTCCTACTAGACAGGAAAGAGACGAAGCACAGGATGTGGACTACACTCCAACTCCTGAGTCATCACCGAAGAAGAAAAAGCAAAAGACTATGGCTAGGAGAACCAGAGATCCCCGACTCCAGCAGATGTTCTCTACCTTGTCCTTCTCATCAGCTGCATCGATCATATCACATGCACCTACACCACCACCTCCACCTACACAACCAGCTTCACTTACACAGTCACCTCCACCTTCAAAACCCAAGCCACCCTCACAACCAAAGCCACCCGCACAACCCAAGCCACCCACAAAGCCCAAACCACCTTTAAAACCAAAGTCAACTTCACAACCAGCAAAACCAAACCTAGTCATCAAAATTCCTGCCAGATCCCCAACTCCATCTTCTAATAACCCCGTTTCTCACACCAAAACTCCTCCGTCTCCACCTCGTGTACAAAGTGACAAGGGTAAATCTCCTTTGCACGTAGAATCACCTTATGAACCTAAAGAAGTGCCTGTCGATCTCATTGGTTTGCAAGATAGAGTCTTCATACTTGAAAGAGAAGCTGAAGAAAAGAATGACGATATCCGAATCATGAAAGAAGAAATGCTAAAGATAACAAACAAACTGGAGGAGTTTCAGGGGCAGATGAAGGCACACCGAAAGGTCATCAAATTCCTTTCTATAGAAAACTACAACATGAGCAAAGAAATCAAAAGACTGAAAGGAGAAGAAGTCCCAGACTCTGATGATGAGGATAATGATGATAGTGATGATAATGATGATGGTGATGATCAGAATAAGAAGGATTCCCCTGAAAAGAAGGATGACAAGGAGGATGATAATGGTGGAGACAATAAAAGAAAGGATCAAGGACCTCCAGACGACAAAGATCAAGGAGGAGCCACTGGAACTCCATCCTCTTCTGAAAAACCCACCAGTCAATATGGTGATCTATTTGGTGATATTCCTGATGATATTTTGTTTGGTGACGCTCTTCCAGGAGCTGATGATAAAAATGCAGGGCTTGATGATTTCTTTAAGGATCTTCCAGATGACTTTGCTTTGGAGAAAAATAACGAAGAAGCTAAGGAAGAAGCCGAATCTTCTGCAGGGGCATCTATAGAAGAAGAAGAGCCAGAAAACATTATGCTTGGCAACGTCTCATCTGATCCTTATATCGATTATTTGTATGCCCACAAATACATTGATGATCTGGGACAGGAGGTCACTTCTCTTCATGACGTAATTGTCAGCTGGTTTGACAAAAAGAAAGATTGGACACCGTCTCCTTCGTGGTTAAGGATAGTTGGTTCAAGGAGATGAGTGACGTACATCCAGAGCATACATTTATTTCTGATGACAGAAACCTGTTCGCTGTTCGTAACGACAGGTCTAACGTATGTTGCTGGCTGTATGACAAAGAAAGGGATCTCTACTTGGTCAAGTGAATGAACGGAAAGTTGAATACTACAAGAGACCAAGAGATTTTTGCACCATGCCAAAGGTCGACATTCGAAGCCTTGACAACGCAATGTTTTTCAACCCTTCTAAAGACTCACAGGCTGACTTGTTTGCCAAGTTTATCAAAGACCAATGTGAGAAGGACTTTCCTGTTATGCGTACAGCCAAGGGAAGGCGTTTTGTTTCTACCTGCATTATCAATCCGAAGACAAAGAAGCCTTGGATATACTATAAGTATCCTCCTCCTCATGTTGAGATAGTTGTGCCAGTGTCTCTTAGAGTTCCAGACAATTCCTTGGCTAACTTCTTGTCTTGGTACTATGACGATCTCAATCTTGCAGCGGTCATCATCAAGAACAAAGATAATGTTGACGATATTGACATCATTCTCGACCCTATGGATCTCCTGAAATATGGAAAGGATGACATGATAAAGTTACATGAGTCTCCAATACGAGTGTATTCTGGAAATGATGAGGAGGCTAAGCCATTCACTCGCACAGTTGCTTATGCCGTCAAGTTGAAATTTTATGCAGGAGCTGGGCAACAAAACGTCACTCTTCCGATCGGATGACTTCGCCAGTCTAAGGGGAGTTTGTAGAGCCCACTACACGTTGAAGACTGACAAAGTCAACCCGGAAGAGTCAACACTCAGATTTTGACGGATTTCGAGTACAGCCACTTCGAGTACACCATGTGTTCGTGTACTCGAAGTTTTGTTTTAGACTTCGTGTACACCTAGGCCTAGTATAAATAGACGTATTTTGTATAGGTTTAGGTTGGAATCCCGAGGCATTTGCTCTCTAGACGTATTGAGGCACTTGTACTCGTTTTTTCAGTATATATACAAAGATTATATTTTTCTACTTGCTTTCTTGATTCTAACTTGGATTACGCACTTGTTAGAGATCATTGATGATGATTTAGAAGATAAAGTTTCGTTCTTGATCTGGTTTGAGACCTACACAGAGTGCTGATGATCAAGGGATTTCTTATCAAGCTGAAGATAATCATCCAACAGAGGAAGGCACTTCATGAGGAATGTATGATGATTGGTCTTCTGAGGATGATCAGGATGTTTTTGAAGATGCAGTTTCTCATAATCAAGATGTAGACCAAAATATCACAAATCTTGATCATGATGTTGGGGTCCCGAAAGTGCCAGTGACTAGAGTCCATGTGAATCATCATGTGGAGCAGATCATTGGAAATCCGTCTGTTGGAGTACAGACAAGAAGTCAAGTTACAAATGCAGAGAGTTTGTATGCTGAGTTGGAGAGAACTCATGGAACTCAAGAGCTATGGATGCAGTCTGCATTCATTTCACAGATTGAGCCAAAATCTGTTACTGAGGCGTTGCGTGAGCCTGCCTGGGTGGAGGCCATGCAAAAGGAGCTGAATCAGTTTCAGAAGCTTGGTGTGTGGCATTTAGTGGATTTGCCTAAGGGAGAGAAGAAGATAGGCACCAGATGGGTGTTACGGTGCAAGAGAGATGATAGAGGTGTGATTGTTCGGAACAAAGAACGTTTAGTTGTTCAAGGATTCAAACAAGTCGAAGGAATTGATTACGACCAAGTGTTTGCACCTGTGGCGCAGCTAGAAGCAATTCGACTTTTTCGGGCTTTTGCTGCCCACAAGAAATTCAAAGTGTTTCAGTTGGATGTCAAGTCTGCATTCCTTTACGGATCTTTGAAGGAAACATTGTACGTTTGTCAGCCACCGGGCTTTGAGGATCCTATCCACCGGGATCAGGTATACCTCATTGACAAAGTACGGTGCGGTCTACAGCAGGCTCCTCGAGCTTGGTATGAGACGCTCTCGACTCACCTTATTGAAAACGGGTTCAATAGGGGTCAGATTGACAAAACATTGTTTTATCGAGAAAAGGGCAAGGATATTCTCTTTGTTCAGATCTATGTTGATGACATCATCTTTGGGTCTACTGATGAACAGTTGTGTTTGGAATTTAAAGAGGTTATGATTGAGAAGTTCGAGATGAGTGCCATGTCAGACATCAAGTTCTTTTTGGGTTTACAAATTGATTAGACTGTTGATGGAATCTTCATTCATCAGAGAGGTTCGTTACTTTCATTTGTGAACATTCGCGGACCTGCAAGCTTCAATTTTTTCGACTTTTGATTCTGGACATCCCAAACCTTTTCGTTGATATCTTTAGACTCGGAATTGATTTGTGAACATTTTTAGGTATAAATCTTGTATTTTTACCGGCTAGATTAGGAGATCTGATGATTTAGGAGTTTTAAGTCGAACCTGTTAAGTTGAGTTAAAATCGGTTAAAATTTGAGTTCTGGACAAACTGCTTTTGTAAATGTTGTTCATTGTTGAGTTTCGAACCCAGTATGTAATTTTTATCATCTAATTCGAAGATTTAATATTTTGATTTTAAAAACTGGATTGGTTCGCTGGATGAACAGGTTCGTTGAATGAACCAAGGTTCGCCGAACCTTGAAGGTTCATTTGAATCTGATAGCTTCGTGTCGAACCTCTGACTTTCAATTGAACCGAACCTTATTGGTCAAGGTTCGTTTGACCAATAGGTTCGTTTGATGTGAAGGTTCGTTCAACAGAAGGTTCCTTCAAGAATTGGTTCGTCTAACCAATAGGTTCGTTGTGTAATAGGTTCGTTGTGTAGTAGGTCGTCTAGGTTAGGCTCGTCCAGATTAGGTTCGTCTCAGGGCAAAGGTTCGCTGGCCTATACTTATAATTTTTTTGTTTTTTTTTAATTTTGTTGAATTTTTAATTTTTGTTTATAATTGTGTTTTATTTCTAATTGTAGATATGGCGAACTTAACTTTCGGTGACAAACACAAAGGTTTGTGCTTACCTAGATCCGAGCACACGGAATGGCAAGGATTTTCTTCCTGTGATCGAGTTTTTACGGAGATCTCGGATATACTACGCCATCTCCAACTCCTGTCAGATCTACCGATCCCATATACAGAGTTTATGGGAATCTGCCCGACTTATTTCTGTTGATGAGGAGTACATAAATGAGGCGAATGTGCTTGGGCAGGCACTTCGTATTTCTGAGGCTGATATCTGCCGGGTTCTACAGTTTGGAGGAGAGTCTGATGGTATGACTCTCATACCAGAAAGGTGCATCAATGGGTGTTTTATGCGGATCAGATACTTCGGGGCTTATAACTCTATTTCTGTCAAAAAAGGAAAGATTCCACTTCAGTACAAGTTATTAGCACATGTGTTACTTCATTGTCTCAGTATGAGGAATGGGACATTTGATGAACTGAGGGATTTAATGAGATCGGCTAGGGTTGCCTTGATACTGAACAAGCCGTTCAATTTCTCTGCCATGATCTTTCGTTATATGTCCGACAACATCACGAAGGCCAAGGATCGATTTTACATGTATCCTAGATTCGTTCAGATGTCGATCGATGAAAGATTTCCCGAGGGGATGCTGCCAAGAGAGGCTTCTGACTTGTTGAAGCTGAAACACATGACTGACTCTAGTCTGGGTCAAGTCAGAGTGTACCAAAGGAGTGGGGATGCTATTCTGGAAAAAGAGTTGATTGGACATTGTGCCAGAGCAAACTATATAGCTCCTGAAGATAATACGTGGAGGCATGCTGATTCTGGTTCAGATACGGAAGAGTTTGGTGATGATGATGACCAAACACAACCACCACCTCCTTCTCTAAGGTAATAGCCAAGGAAGTCTACAGGACAATCTTATAGATCTCAACCACAAACTCAATCTTCACAAGAACTAGTTTCACAGGAGCCTGTTGATGTTGAGATGCCTGAGAAACAGAATGAAGCTGCTGATGAAGCTGATGGTGAAGATTCACAAGATACAGAGTCTGAATATGAGATGGTTCAAGTTGGGAACTAGATGGTTAGGAGGTTAAAGAAGAAGTTTGCTAAGAAGGCTGAAGAGGCAAGAGAAGAACTACTGATCCTAGTTATCAAGCTGAAGAGGTTGGGTCTTCTAGGCCTGAAAGAAAGAAGAGAATGGCTAAAGGAGGGCCATATGAGAAGAAGAAGTCTAAAACTACTAAGACCGTTTTGTCTTCATCAGTTATGACTTCTACAGTTTCTGTGTCATCAGTTCCTGTTTCTTCTCCTCAAGTGTCAATTCCTAGTTCTACTCCTCCAGTTGTGACTTCTATATTTCATGTGACTTCTATTCCTGCTTCTACTTTACAAACTCCTGAGTTTGTAAATGTAGCTACTTTTACACCATCCTTCATGGATTCTACTACTGTGACGACTTCAGTGCCAGAGACTTCCTTTCATCAAGCTTCTATTCCCGAAGATGATTTATTTGCAAGTTTGGAAGATTTAGGGGACATCAACTTTACTGTTGACTATGATGATAGTGACATCAAAAGAAGACTTTCTATGCTGACAAAGGAGTTTGAAAGTTATAAGAAGGAGAAAGAAAATCCTAATGTTGATCAACCTTCCTCTTCAAACACAAATGAATTGGATGAACTGAAAGCTCAAGTGGTACAGCTAATGAAATGGAGAGAAGATGATATGGCTGAGAAGAAAAAGATGAATGAAAGAATAGCTGATTTGGAATTGTTTGTCAAGTTACAGTCTGAAGACATTGTGGAACTTTAGAATGAAAATACAGATCTAAGGTTAAAGATTAAAGAGTTGAAAGCTAAAGATATGACTACTGAAGCCTCTGGGTCTGGTACAGAAAAGGTGATTGTGGACATTGAGGATGAAGAAGAGAAGGATGAAGAAGAGAAGGAAGAAGAAGAGATTGAAGAAAAAGAGGAGGAAGAAGAGGAAAAGATAGATTATGAGAGTTCTGATAAAGATGAATATCCAAGCTTCAATGCTAATGATGATGATGATGGAGGAGATGATGGTGATTTGGGAGGTGTGAGTAGTGGAGCAGGTGGATTAGATTCGGTGACAGGTGCTATTTTTATTTACTCTCCAACGAAGATTTCTACAGATGTTGTTCCTGTTAATGTTGTTGCTTCTGATAAGGTCAAAGATTGTAATGATGTTGATTTTGAAGATTTGGATGCAATAGAATATCCTGAGAAAGATTTAGAAGAAGGCGAGATTGCTGGTGGTTATTCTGCACCTGATTTTCATGATTTCTTTGAGATTGATGATGATCAAATGTTTGATTTTGAAGAAGATGATGACTTGATTTTGTCTGATTTTGATAAAGATGATATTATTGATGAAGAATTGTACAACATAAATACTTTGAAGAAAATTTTTGAGCTTGGAAGTATGTCAAAGACGTCATTTGATTCAGTTAAAGAAAAGACAAATTTGGATTTCTGGAAGGAATATCAGGAGGAGACAAAGTATATTATTGATCATTTGCATAATTTCAAGATGATGATTGAGGTAATGGACGACAAAGATCAAGACAACCAAACTAGACAGTTCAAAAGATTCAAAATTGGATCCAAGTCCGAGATGATTGGACGAATTGTTAGTTATGGTTATTTTCATAATATTCCAGGAAGTCTGACTGACAAAGGATGTTTTGTAGTGAAGAGAACAGATGGATGTCAGTATTTCTGGAAAGCTTTGGATTTGATGAATCTACCTTCTTTTGAGTGCATAACATTATCTAGACTGAAGATGATTAAGCCCATTCAGACAAAACACAATGAAATTTTTGAGAGACAATTGAAGAAAGAAGCAAGATCTGGATGGAGTTTATTATCTCCTCAATTTAGAGACAGAATTCATGGATATGCCAAGCCTACAGTCTTCAAGAGACCAAGATTAAGGAAGATGGAACAGAATTGGAATCCTTATTTCAAGTTCTGGTTCTATGATGATCAAACATCTGAAGGGGTAATTCTTTTGAAGCCAGAAGATAAATGGAGAGTGATTAGGATATTAGATCTGTGTGGATTGTAAATTGTTCAAAGGACAACATTGATTTACTTAACATGACTGAGATCTATGCAGATGATGGATTTCATAATTTTTGTGTGAGCTACAAAGATATGGCAATTCAGTATCAAACCATTGCTAGAATGTGTTATACTTTGAGTATACATTCTGGATGCAATTAGGATGATGTGAATTATCTTTATGTTGAATTTATGAAGGTGCAGAAAGAAAGGGATGAGAGAGATGATAAGCTGGAAGCTGAGAGATTAGCAAAGATTCCACGTTCGGTTGTTATACGAGCGGTTGATAACATTGTTCGTTAAGACGTCGGTGTATCAAGTGGAGCTAAAGATAAAGATGAAGACAAAGATGCAGAGAAAGAATGAAGATTTTTTGATAGCAACTATTAAGGGGGAGTTTGTTAGTTCATATATGTAATAGTTTGCTATTCAAAGTTGTATTTTTTTTGAGTTTTGTACAGGTTCGGCTAATAGGTTTGTCTAAGGTTCGTCTGGCCCACGAACCTAGACAGGTTCAACGAACCTATTGCTTTGATAGGTTCGGCGAACTTATAACCTAGAGAAGGTTCAGCGAACCTATAGGTTTGGCAACCTAGCTTCGCCTAGCGAACCTAGAGGTTCGTCCAACGAACCTAAGGGTTCGGTTGGCGAACCTAGAGGTTCGGCTCATAGATAGGTTCGGCTGACAGATTGTGTATAAATAGGAGGTTAGTCTGAATTCTTGATAACGTTGACAGAACTTCAGAAAACCTGAGAGGATTTTCTCTGTGTGAGAAGACTTTCTGTGTGAAAGAACTTGTAATCATTTGTTGATTAATACAAGAGTGTTTATGAAATCGCTTGTATTTCTTTGATTCTATACATATCATACATGGATTCCGCACGTGATTGATAGTTTGTAGAGCTTCTTTATCGATCCTTATCAGTTTCACCAAATCAACAGTGTCGTTTCAGAATAACGAACTGACAGTGTGATTGTGTGGGTGACGATTCACACAAACATATATGTGAATTTAACGTTCTGAAATGATGACTGACAAGTAGAAAACAAAATTCGGAAAGCAAAACCATCGTCGTGTTCGTACGGGTGACGATTCGAACGAATACGCGTGATGGCGACGCGATCTGACGAAGCGAAACAAAAACGAAACACGACACAAACGAAAATAAATTAATAAAATAAAATAAATTGTATTTTACAATTTTGAAACTCATCAAAATAATTAAAACAACTTTTTCTATTTTAACAAGTAAAAATACGCGTAACATTCCGGAAACGCAACGAAAACGCGAACCGAGCAAACGAAACGAACCCGAATACCCCGGGGTATATAAGCACCAAATAAGGCTTATCCCTCATAATTCCATCAGCCCTCTCTCTCTCTCTAAAGGTGTTTCCCGAACCTTCACTCTCTCACTAAAATTCCAACCTTCCAGGCTTCATATCTCACTCGTTTCTCAACGGATTTGGGCGTTCTTGGTGTCCACGCGTAGCTCTCAACCTCCCCTACAAGGAAGTACAGCAGATCTGAGCTTTTGTCCTGCCAAATTCAAGGTATGATCCAAAGGAAGTCCCGGGAATTAGGGTTTTTATGGGTTTTGTTCGATCCACATATGTAACCGGTTAGCCATCTTCCTTGTTGTAACCACACTCTCGGGGAACCCTTTCTGAAGCACCACGATGTGTGAACGACTTTAGAATCAGTACACTCAATGGGGGTGATGATGATGCCGATGCACAAGTTTGTGTAGTGGCCGGGTGTGGCCGAACCTTGGGTGGGTGTCACGAACCAGTGCCGGCCGAACCTAACTCGCCGAGCTGCGAACCTGAATGCATCCATCTCATCACAACCGAACCTTCTAACTCCAAGGTGGCCGAACCTGGACTCAAGGGGGCCGAACCCTATGCTGCTCCATGCGATTGCCGAACCTTCCTAGTTGCGGCGAACCCTCCTATCACCAGCCGAACCATGCATGGCCTTCGAACCCTAGACGAACCCCACCAGGTGCTACCGAACCTACTGCGACATGCCGAACCTTTTATGCAGGGTTTGGCCGAACCTATGATCAACAAGCAAGCAAGCCAAACCATTTGCATGAGCGAACCTGTCACCAGCATCGCGAACCTCTCTCGACAAGCCTGGAAAGCCACGAACCCTGAACTCCACTGCCGAACCATGCAACCACCACCGAACCTTTGCTGTGAAGTCAATGACTCGCGAACCCTTAACCAACGAACCATCCCATCCATGCATATTGTGGCCGAACCTTAGCTACAAAAACCAAGTAGGTTAGCTGGAATGCAATATTAGCTTTCCCCTAATCAGTCGATCCCCTTAAAAACCTTTTGGCCTAGTCAACCGAAGCCCAGCTTAACCACTTCGGCCCAAATTCGATGCAACTCAGCCGTGGTGGCCAACTGGCTCAATATGGTGGCCCAATCACATGTCGCATGAGCTGAAGTCAAGCCCAATCGTCCTAGCCATAAACACTGGATTCGGCCCATGTTGGCCCAGTAGGCCCATGTTGCTTGTAATTCGGCCCAGAACATTTGGCTTAGCCACATAACAATTCGGCCCAATAACGAATGCCTAGGACCAACAGAAAACATTTAGCCCAATGTGTTTAATTCGGCGCAAGATGTATGCATTGAATCCATGATTGTTAGATGGGCTCATGAACAATCGAATTTGCCATATTAGTGACAATCGGGCCACACGGGTGATGGTTTAGCCTAACACCTAACAAATCAATAACCATGTATAGCATGTAATTAAATCATATACTAAGTATATTTACTACAAGGGTGGTAAGTGGGAGATGTTGATACAAATTGGAAAACGATGTCACATAGTTAAACTCAAGACATTAAAGATTGAAAACCTTTCATGTAAAATCTAAGTTTATACTTAGAATTTTTAATGACAATACATTGAGTCAAGACGAGCTTAAAATCAGTAACGAAGTATAGTAACATTAACTTAATTTGGTTAAGTGTTATCAAAAACAATAACAAGTAAACCGGGCCGAATGATGACCGACCTATGAGTGTTAGCCAATTCGGGGCTAACACACATACACGCATGCAAACCAATTACAATCAATACTTATAGGTTACATACAACGTAAAATCAATACATGATCGTGAAAACAAACTCAAGTACAATTAAGGAGCGCATGCATTCTTCTTTTAAGTTAAGTCAACCACTACAACAACAAGGTGAGTTCATATGCCCCTTTTCTCTAATCTTAACTGATTGTAAACTCTCGGGGCTGAGAAACATGCTTACTTTTATTCATTCAAAAGTTTTAATGTTTCACATATTGTTTATACTATGATTTAGATAATATTGTTTGACTTATTATCGTTTATCGTTGTATGCATGCTTGTATGATCATGATATGACAGGGAAAGACTAAGATGAATATGATAAGATAATTTCATAATTCACCAACGAACTACAATAACATAGTTGTAAGATTATACCTCACAACACTTAGTTATTCTTACATGAACGAACATTGGGATAATCACAGGCAAACAGAAGAATGTTACAAAGATAATATATATCCTAAAATAACATTCAATACATGAATTAAGTAAGTGTAATAGGACAAGTTATTATAAAATTTAGCTTTACAACTCAACACATATTACAGGATAACATAGAACAAGAATCATCTACCACCCGAGTTGACTAAGTGTAATAAGACTAGTTCTTATCACAACTTAGTGACAACATGGTGATTATATGGAATAACAAGGAATGATAATCATGATAATATAATTTCATGATGACAACATCATTCATAAAATAATTAACATAATGTAATAAGACAAGTTCTTATTCAAGTTTGTTAATAACAATGAGAACATATAACATTGAGAACCATTACATTGATGAACACATTACAATTAATTACTATTGAACTGTTGTATTATATCATTTCAATCATGTACCATTATGCAATTGATCATGTAAGCCCCTTTATAATCGCTGACCAGTTAGTTTGACGTGACTAAACCGACGATAGCATAGTGGTACCATAGGTTTGACAAACCTCCGGCGGGTAGGTCGGTATGTTATTCGTAATTTCAATTGGCCGGTAACGTATGACCGGTAACAAGGCGACTTCAAGTCAGGTTCTGGGAAAGCGTCACATGGTGATATTAATCTGCAGAAATATTGTAATTAATCCATCGGAATCCTATTGACTAGTAGGTTGAGAAATTGATCTTCTCTCATGTTCCACTACTGGTAATAGCTTTTGTTGAGGTCTATGGGAATAAAAGGTGGTAGAGGTAAATTGGGGTGCATTGTGATCTGATTATGTGAGGATAACAATGGACTCCCATTTATGCTCTATGCGCTTCAAGTTGAGAACAAATGACAAAAGGTTAACTAACACTCTTAATATTTAAAAGTGAATAACAGTTAACCCCACAAGCAATGGAATAATACAAGGAACAGATTTAATTAATCTAAACTCCTTAACACATAAAGGGTTTATCAATACTTCGGGTTGATAACTAAACCTTATTATTATATTATTCCACAAATGATTTGACAGTTGCTTAACAAACGAGATGAACAGGTGAAATGGAAATGGATATCGATAGTTGTATTGCAAGTAGTGTGGAGTTCTAGTAATTATGTGGTGGGATGTTGGCTAGGGCTTGGTTCCCTTAGATATGCCCTATATATAAGCGTAACTACTACAATGATATATTATTTGTGAAGATAACTATTGAGAAACCATTGGGTGAACGGGTGAATCAAATAACATACCAGTAACATGATTAACATTGTGATTGTGCATGTAAACAAATCAAGGTTTTCAGTTACTTTACTTATGAACTCACCAACCTGGTGTTGACTATGTTTAAATGCGTGTTTTCTCAAGTGACGAACAGGTATAGATACTCATATGCAAGGATTAAGCTAGTGGACTTTTAGAAGACCTAGCTTCATTTTGTGTTGCATACTTTTGGGATGACAAAACCATGAATCATCTTTTGTGTATCTTGTACAGATACAAGATATGAACTCTTTGATTTTTTTGTATTAGATTTACTAGGTTAAATTATGAGGAAACAATGTAATTTAACTTTGTAATTCTATTTCATTGTCATATTAGCATTTCTCATTTATATCAAATGTGCTATGTAAACAATCTGATCATTTCGATTATCAAACGATATCGCGCCCCGAGAACTTTCCCCAAGAAATGATTTTTATGAAATGTTTGAAGTGGATTCTGATCAAGTTTTTGATTTTGAACACGATGATGATACAGAGTTCTTTGATTTTGAGCATGATGATCCAGTAGATGAAAACTTGTACAATCTGAATACTTTAAAGAAGATTTTTGATCTTGGAAGTGTGTCAAGAACATCATTGGCTCAAGCTAAAGAAAAGACTAACATGGATCTATGGAAAGAGAACCAAGATGAATTGAAGTACATTGTTGATCATTTGTATATATTCAAGCAAATGATTGAAGTAATAGACGATAAAGCTCAAGACAACCAAACTAAACAATTCACAAGATTCAAGATTGGATCTAAATCGAAAATGTTTGGAAGAATTGTTAGTTATGGTTACTTTAAAAATATTTCAGGAAGTATCACTGATAAAGGATGTTATGTGGTGAAGCGGATTGATGGATGTCAATACTTTGGAAAGGCATTAGATCTAATGTCTTTGGTATCTTTTGAGTGTATGGAGTCGTCTAGATTGAAGATGATCAAGCCTATTCAGACAAAACACAATGAAACTTTTGAGAAGTTATTGAAGAAGGAGAACATAATTGGAAGGTTATCAGAATGTTGGATCCTGTTTGGATATCCAAAAGCCGAAAGTGTTTAAAAGACCAAGGTTCAGGAACGTAGAACAAAATTGGAATTCGTATTTCAAGTTATGGTTCTATGATGAGAAGACTTCTGAAGCAGTTATTTTGTTAAGACAAGAAGAACAATGGAAGGTTATCAGAATGCTGGATCCTGTTTGGATTGTTAACTGCTCGAAGGATGACATTGATTTACATAACATGGCTGAGATTTTTGCAGTTGAAGGTTATCATGATGTTGGAATAAGCTACAAGGATATGGGAGTTCAGTTTCAGACCATTTCGCGGATGTGTTACACTCTGGGTATACATTCAGGATGCAATTGGGAAGATGTGAACTATTTGTAAATGGAGCTGATGAAGGTACAGAAGGAAATTGATGACAGGGATGCTAAGCTGGAAGCTGAATGGTTAGCCAAGATTCCTAGATCAGTTGTGATACGAGCTGCTGACAATGCTTGTGGAGAAACTAATGGAGTTGAAGACAAAGTTGAAGATAAAGACTGAAGATGAAGACTAAAGATTTTTGATAGCAACTATTAAAGGGGAGTTTGTTAGTACATATTTGTAATAGGTTGCTATTCAAACATGTAAATTATAGAAAGTTTATAAGGTTTGGCTTAGGTTCGTCTGGCCCATGAACCTTAGCAGGTTCGGCGAACCTATCACATTGATAGGTTTGGCGAACCTATAACCTTGGAAAGGTTCGGCGAACCTATAACCTTGGAAAGGATCGGCGAACCTATTAGGTTTGGCAACCTTGGTTCGCCCGGCGAACCTAAGGGTTCGGCTAGGAAATAGGTTCGTCTGACAGGTCTGTGTATATATAGAAGGTTTGTCTGATTTTTTCATAACTTTAGAAAAAACTTTGGGAGAACTTCAGAAAACCTGTAGAGAGTGTGTGTGTATTCTTTGTGTGAGAGCTGTAATCAATTGATATTGATTAATGAGATAAAGATGATTATTGAATGTCTGTTCTTCTTTGATTCTTTATAGATCAAACATAGATTCCGTATGTGTTTGATTGTTCATAGGACTTCGTGATACGATCCAGATCAAATTCACCAAATCAACACTAACTTTGTAAAAGGCTTGGCTTTCTGACCGTATCCACCATAGGTGCGTATAGTGTTTTTGTGTAGCAACATCATATCGTCTTTCTTGAATTTGAGTAGGTCCATAGGGTCTAGAATAAGTAGTCTTCAGAGTCTCTCGCAATAATTTTCCATAAGTGACTTCATCAAAACACCAAAATTTGAAGTCCTTAAGCGATTTCTCTGGAACCCTCATATGAACTGGGACCGCCTTCTCTGTGTTGGGAGGTGGATACGTGGCATAAACCCAATGTTCCTTCTTTATTGGATCTAGTATGTATTTGGAGACTAATCTTCTTCATTTGGCTGACTTCATGACTAGGAAGTCATTGTCACGTTGATCCTTAAGAAATTAGGCCAAAAAATCGGCCTAATTGTCTTTGGAGAGATTCTAAATTACAGTGTTGTTAATTCTACGAAGATCAATCTTATGCAATGAACAAAATTCTTGAGGTCTTTTGTAGTATTCCAACTTTCAAGTCTTTTGTAACTCTGTGGGAGCAGGAGTCCAGTCCCTCCTCTTGTCGAAATAACTTTCAATCACCATTGCAAGGGAGGTGACATTCTGTCCAAGGGCATCCACATATTTGTGAGCATACAAATTGTCAACGTATGGATCTGTGGAGATGTTCCCAAGTATGATATTCTATATCTCTTCTTCCTAAGATGCTGCTAAGCAATATCCGGGCAACTATCCATGCTCGTGATAACTTAAAATATCAAAGACTGAATACATAGATATATCCTTGAACATGTCCCCATTGCCTTCATTCTTCATCTCCTCTCGAAGCCTCCAAAAGTAAAAATTATCAGGAAGATTTCCGAATAAATAATCATCAAATTCGTTTGTGGGTTTGCTGGAGGAAGGATTTCCTTTATAATCACCGCCCTGGTCATCATCGAGCTTATCATCCTTGTTGCTTGGACCATCTTGACCATCTCCCTTATCATCATTGTCATCATCATCATCACCATCTTTCTTGTCATCATCTTTCTTCTCCTCCTCATCGTCTTTATTTTTCTCTTCATAGTCCTTCTTCTTCTCATCCTCATCTTTTTCTTCTTTATCAGCAGGCTTAGCTCCTTCAAAAGCTTCAATTTCTTTCTTTAGCTCTGTATTTTGTTTCTTCAAGATACGTAATGGCTAAACTATGCTAGAGCAAAGCTTGTATCTAATCATGGGATACGTGAATGCTAAACTATGCTAGTGCAAAGCTTGTACCCATGCATGAGATTCGTGAATGCTAAACTACGATTCTGTGAAACTATTACCCGCATACAGTATACTTATAAGTCGAGCTATGTGAATGCTATAAACTTTTAAACTTTTAAACAGTACGCTAAAGCTATGATGAAGACGGGATTAGGGTGTAGGTAAAATGCCTAATTATCATTAACACCTGTAACATTAGTGCCGGAATTGTACCGGAACAGTGATCGCAACAGTGACATGAACAGTAATCAGGTACAAAATCTATGGCATTTCAGTGTATTTCATATTCATAGCGTATATCATTATCATTTCATGTAACAAACAGTGAATTCAAAATCATTTCAGAGAAACTAAACTCAGTAAACATGGTTCATCAGTCAGATAATTATATGGCAACACAGAACCATCATGTAATTAATTGTTAGGATTTTATTATGTATAAACGTATGTGAGGCTTTACAGAACAAAACAACATGAATGTCGTTACGTGAATGCTATACCAACGCGTTATTCGTATAGATGAAGATCTGTACGAATCAATTTGAAAGTTTAACGCTCTGAATGATGTCCGATAAATTAAACACCATATTGAAAAGTATAGTTAGCGTCGTGTTCGTACGGGTGACGATTCGAACTAATACGCGAGACGACCGTACGATTCGATTATAAACATTAAATTTAATATTTTTGAAAATTTAAAATAAATAAAAGATATTTAGTTAATTTACTAGGAATAACCACTTCAAATAAATTCATAAATTCTGTTTTATAAACTGTGTCGTTTTGTGACGAAAACCACGAGAAACGACATTTTACGCGAAACCGATCGAGACTGAACTTAACCGGGTATGTGAAGCTTTTATTATGGCATTAAATGCCATAACCCTCACCATCAACCTCCTCCTCTCTCTAAATTTTCGTTCTTGCCACCCCTCTCTAGTAATCTCTCTGAACTTCTCTCTACCATTTCTTGCTCAATTCTCCTCGGATTCAAGTGATTCATGGCTCAAAACGACCACCACATCACGTAGATCACGGAAGTACGAAGGATCTAGGATTCCATCCACTGATTTTGTGGTAAATTGTAGTGTTTATTTCCGTTTTTTTTTCGTGTATGTCATGACCCTTGTAGGGATTATTATTCTAATCGATATTAAACAATGAGAGAACTTGAAATAAATCATGGTAAACGACTAGGAAGCTATAGGATTTAGTTTGTAACAGGTTGACCTCTCTAGGATGAGGATGGGATCCATCAAAAGCTACAGGTTTGCGAAAAACACTCCGGCCGAACCCATCAGCAGTTAGCCGAACCTAGCATTCTTCTTGGCCGAACCTGGCACACCCCACGAACACTGTGAACACTGCAACGAACCTGCAGCCGAACCTGTGGCCTCAACCAACCAACCATGGCCGAATCTTCCAACCCAGTCGAACCATTGATGATCACGAACCTAGGGTAGTTCATAGCCGAACCTTCATACTATCGACGAACCTCCTAAGGAGACAAACCTAAGGTGGCGAACCTTGGGTTAGCAAACTTAGAACAGTGTCGAACCCTTCTTGGACGAGCTGTAGGTAACGCGAACCTAAGAGTTCTCTAAAAACTGGCCGAACCTTGGGGTCATTTAAGTTGATCGATGGCAGCAAACCTTTGGTCGAGGGATGAGTACTAGACGAACCTATGTCACTTAGAAATCCGTGGGCCACGAACTCTCTAAGCCGAACCCTTCCTTTGAGCGAACCTTAGACTAAACAAACCTAGTGTTTCTCTAAACCTTTAGCCGAACCTAATGAGCTCAACGAACCCTGGTGGCTGCCTCAAAAGGTTCACTGCTTTTGAGGGGAAATACCGAACTTAAGGGATATCAAGATCCTTAGTTTTCCATCATGCATGGGAGTATACGAACATGTACATGCATGAGATAAATCATGTGTGTGCATGGGAATGATATGGAGTATTCAATTCCATGCAAACTCGCTTTTAGCATAAACTAAGGTATCATTGAAAGACGACAACGATTTAAAGATTAGGTGTTGGTTTAATTATTAACACTAACCTTAGTAAAGATTTTATTATGGATAACTAACTCGGAATGTTCAATTATATATGTAGAAACATTCAAAGAAATTTGAATGATTATCAATGGGAAAGCAAAGACCATCAATGGGCCTAAGTGGGCCCAATGGGGCTTAACTAGGGCCCATCATATGTTAAATGTTGATTTAAGACAAGTTAATGATATTTTAATAAAAGAAAAATGGTTTATAAACTTTGTTAAATTAAATTAAATAATTTTCTAAAGTTTATGTTTAACTCAAAATGAAATTTATTAAAAACATATTAACCAAGACTTGTGAATAATTATGGGATATGGGTTATAAATGGGTATCTAAGTTAGACTAGAAGATTAAGTCTTAGAAGCACACTAGTACTTAGGACACTTAGTTACACACCGAGACCAAACCCTTAGATACGACGGCTAATACGTAAACTTACTGTATTCGACTTCTTTTAAAACAACTCAGGAACTGAAGAAATCTAAACTACAACAACGAGAGCGCATTTTGTGATAGATCTTTTGCACAGCAACACAGGTGAGTTCATTGCCCCATTTCAAAACATTTTTGTTTTAAAACGTTGGGCTGATAAGCATGCGTTAACTGTTTTATTTAAATTGTTTACTTAAATGCTTTTATTTATTATATGTTTTACATATATAAGCTTATTTATACTCCTAGACTCTTGTCTAGGTAATTGCTATGCTGAATAAACTAACGACTTAATAAATTTACTCCTATGAGTAATACTCAAATTCTAGGACTCTAAACAAACCCTTAGTCCATCAAGCTCAAATTCAAGAATCTAAATTCAAAGTGAAACCAAAAGAACTAAAGTTAAAGATCATGTTCAAGAAACCTAATTCAGTGTGTGATCTGAAAACAAAGGATCCTAATCAAGAATCAATTATCATTGTGGAATCACGGAAATTCTAAAGATCAAAATCAAGAGACTCAAGAAAATCAGAAATCATGAATGTGTCTGAATCATTGAAATAATGAAATCATTAAAATCTAATGAAATCATTAATGCTTAAGTCAAGGTGGATGTCAGTTGTATAGAAATCAAGACCACGTGTAACACACATAAAGTCCCGGCATAAATAGTAGACTCTTGGAGTCAAGCTATATGGGCAATAACGTGAACTGACAAACAAAATCAAGAGAATCAAAGAAGATCAAGAATCAAAGGATATCCGTAAAGTCCTGGCATGTACAGTAGACTATTGGGTCAAGCTGATATAGGCATCATTAAAATCCCGACACACACAGGTAGACTCCTTGTGAGTCATGCCTGATATGGGTCACGTGTGAGAGGGTACAACTTGGACAACCACCAACAACTAAGTCTAATTGATTGAGTCAAATAAGGCCCAATCATCATGTCTTAGATGTATTTAAATGCTTATTTATTTATTTATTTATTTAATTTAACATTTAATATTATATTCCTATAATTGCTTTTGGGAAATCATGTATTCATGGTGAACTCAAGAGATAAAAGGTAAGTTTATTTGGGAAATCGGAATCTATATTTAAGGTAATGGAGTGAAACGCTTAATTATCACTAACAACAATATGCTAAGCAGTCCAGTATGTGGTGGGAATGTGGCTGGGCGGGCGGTAAGTTTGACCCTACATATGCCCTATATATAAGCATACTTGATTGGATAGCATAGGTGTTGTTGATGAGGTTAAGGCTGTCACTTCGGGGGATCAACGTAAACATTTTCAGGGTAATCAAAGACTATGAATCATAAGTTATGGAATCAAAGTAATGGAATGAAATGCTTAATTACCACCAGCAACAATATATTATGTGGTTTAGTATGTGGTGGGACGATGGCTGGCGGGCGGTAACTTCGACCCTACATTTGCCCTATATATAAGCATACTGAGCTGGATGGTATATGTGGTTAATGGAGAGGTTAAGGTTGTCATTCAGGTTATTCAAATGCATTTTTATAAAACTTAATGAACTCACCAACCATGTGTTGACTTTATTATTTTTGCATGACTTCTCAGGTGACGAACCGGTCAACTAAGGAGTTATTTCTTTTGGACTAGGATACCAGTTAGTGGACCTAGTTTTTTGGACCTGCATATTTTGAAGCATCATTATACGGATTTATTTTGTATATCTTGTGCAGATACAAGATATAAGATTTATGATGTGATAGTAGATTTACATTGTTTCTTATTTATATATCATGTGCAATGTAAACAATATGATCATTCCAATTATCACTCACGATATCGAGCCTCGGGAACCTTCCGCCCGACGGGGACTCCGATCCAACCCCGCCGGCTCGGGGTGTGACAGATTGGTATCAGAGACATGGTTATAGAGCAATATAGGTCACTTTTTTAAACGGTTTGGCCTAGACTATAACCTAGGGACTCTGCGTGTAGAGAACATAGGACTTAAGACTTTATTTACATAGTGTCTTCTGCATTCGATCTATGCACTAACCAATGTTCTTTTGATATTGATCAGAATGCCTCCACGAAGAAAACCTTCCCTGTTACGATCACCGCACGATTTGGTTCCACACTCTTCAACACCATCACCGGCTGATTCACCACCACCACCTCCACCACCACCTCCTCCTCCACTAGTTCCTCCTCCAAACCCGAATGCTACTCAGATATTGGATCCTGCTACCATCACCCTGGCGACACTACTGAGCAGTCAGCTGACTAATCAGCAGAAGGAAGTGATATCGGAGATGCTCAATCGTATCCGGAACGACAGCAACAATACCGGAAACTCATCAAGGGAAGCAAGTGGTAGCACTGGTACTGCATCACACTACTCCTACAAATCGTTTGTAGGATGTAAGCCGCCTAGCTTTAGCGGTAATGAAGGAGCTGTTGGATTAATCCAATGGATAGAGAAAACGGAAACAACTCTGGACATTAGCAATTGTCCTGAGCACCACAAGGTTGGCTACTCTACTGGATCTTTCAATAAGCGAGCCTTGACTTGGTGGAACTGTCAAATCAATGCAAGGGGAACAGAAGAAGCGATGTCAATGACTTGGGAAGATTTCAAAACCCTGCTGAGAACTGAATTCTATCCCAAGAACGAACTGCAGAAGCTGGAGGTTGAACTGTCAAACCGGAGGTTGAACTGTCAAACCATGTCATGAAGGGGACTGATCATATGGGGTATACTCCTCGTTACCACGAGTTGGTTGCTTTGGTGCCAGACATGGTACCAACATTGGAAAAGAGGATTGATCGATATGTAGGTAGACTTCCTGCCTGCATTCAGGGTTTAGTTGTGGCAGCAAACCCTGTTACTATGGAGTCTGCTGTGAGTTTGTCTGGGAAACTCACTGATCTTATGGTAGCCTCTGGAGTCCTGAAGAAGGAGGCTGACACCGGCAAACGCAAGGAAGAGATTTTCAAGAAACCTCATCACCAACAACATCTGAAGAAGAAGCAGAAACTCATCAAGAACTATACAGTGGCTACTCCCCTTAATCAGGTAGCCATGGCACAGCAGAATGTGTCCAAGAAACAATACACTGGCCCACATCCTCTGTGTACTAAATGCCAGTACCACCATGCCACAAGCAACCAGTGCCGTCAATGCACGGGTTGTGGAAGAAAAGGACACTAGGTCCAACAGTGCAGAATGACACCAAACCCAGCAGTTAACAATTCTGCTTTAGCTCTCCCTCCACCAGCCAATCAGAACAACGGTGGATGCTGCAACTGTGGCGAACAAGGCCACTTAGCAAAGAACTGTCCTAAGAAGACACAACAGCATGTTCAAGCACCCCGTGGAAGAGCCTTTGCCATTGGAGCACCAGCTGCACGCCAAGACCCGAATGTGGTCACTGGTACAATTTCTCTTACATGACTTTTATGCATCTGTTCTATTTGATACTGGTGCGAATCAGAGTTTTATCTCTACCAATTTTGCATGCCAACTAGATTCCATAGAGGAACAGTTAGATTCCCCTTATATCATAGAAGTAGCTAACGGAAAACAGATCACATTTAGTACAGTATATAGGAATTGCCCATTGACACATAATGGTCATACATTTACCATCGATTTGATACCGATGGATTTGGGTAGTTTCGACATCATGGTGGGAATGGATTGGCTTTCTTCTAATCGAGAGGAAGTCATCTGTTCTGAAAAGCTGCTTCGAGTTACATTGCCGAATGATAATGTATTGGAAGTTAAAGGGGATCAAGCGAAAAGAAGTGTCAAAATTATCTCTTGCATAAAGGCGCGTAAGTGTCTACAAAAGCAGTGCGTAGCTTTCCTGGCTCATGTGGTGGAAAAGGAGCAAGATAAGAAAAAAATTCAAGACGTACGAGTAGTGAAAGAGTGCCTAGTAGTATTTCCTGAAGATCTACCAGGTTTGCCACCTGCGCGACCGGTAAAGTTTCGTATTGACTTAGTTCCTGGAGCAACTCCTGTTGCTAAATCTCCTTACAGGTTAGCACCCTAAGAGATGCAGGAATTGTCGAATCAGTTACCGGAGCTACTTGATAAAGGTTTCATTAGACCGAGCTACTCACCTTGGGGAGCTCCGGTTTTGTTCGTGAAAAAGAAATACGGATCGTTTCGAATGTGCATAGACTACCATGAGCTGAACAAGCTAACCATCAAGAATTGGTATCTATTGCTGAGGATTGATGACTTGTTTGACCAACTGCAAGAAGCTCAATACTTCTCAAAGATTGACTTGCGGTCTGGATATCATCAGCTCAGAGTTCAAGACGAAGATATACCGAAGACGGCGTTCCGAACCAGATACGGGCATTACGAATTCATGGTGATGCCCTTCGGATTGACAAATGCACCAGCGGTTTTCATGGACCTCATGAACCGAGTGTGCAAGCTATACCTGCATCAGTTTGTTATTGTCTTTATTGATGACATACTGGTTTATTCTAAGAGCAAAGCAGATCATGAACAACATCTCAGGAAGATCTTGGAACTATTGAAAGAACATAAACTTTATGCCAAATTCTCTAAAAGTGAATTCTGGCTAAGAGAAGTCCAATTTCTGGGTCACGAAGTCAACAGCGAGGGAATACACGTGGATCTTGCTAAGATCGAGGCGATAAAGAACTGGGATACTCTGAAGACACCGACGGAGATACGGTCTTTTCTGGGATTGGCAGGTTATTACAGAAGGTTTATCTCAAACTTTTCTAAGATAGCTTTGCCTCTCATCAAACTAACTCAGAAAAGTGAACCGTTTTTCTGGGAGCAGAAACAAGAGGATGCTTTTCAGACATTGAAACATAAATTATGTGATGCTCCAATTCTATCTCTCCCAGAAGGCTGTGATGACTTTGTTGTTTATTGTGATGCCTCCCATTAGGGACTTGGTTGCGTACTGATGCAACGGGACAAAGTTATCGCTTACGCCTCAAGACAGTTAAAAGTTAATGAGAAGAACTACACTACTCATGATCTTGAACTGGGAGCTGTAATCTTCGCATTGAAGATTTGGAGACATTTATATGGCACCAAGTGTACCATATTTACTGATCACAAGAGTCTGCAACATATTTTTGATCAGAAGGAACTCAACATGCGACAGCGTCGTTGGGTTGAACTTCTGAATGATTACGATTGTGTGATCAAGTACCATCCGGGAAAGGCGAACGTTGTAGCTGATGCCTTGAGCTGGAAGGAACGAGTCAAACCCTTGCGCGTCAGAGGAATGGGAATGACTGTGCAGACAAGCTTATGAGACCAGATTATTCGAGCACAACAAGAATCAGTTGACCGAGGAAATCTGAAGAAAGAACTTGATTGCGGAGCGGAGGAACACCTTGAGACTAAGCCTGATGGAATAATCTACTACCAGAATCGTATATGGATTCCGGCGGTAGATGAATTGAGAAAACTTATCTTCGATGAAGCACACAAGACTAAATATTCTGTTCATCCAGGCGCTGATAAGATGTACCAAGACTTGCGTGGATTTTATTGGTGGCCGGGGATGAAGAAAGACACAGCTGAGTATGTCGGTAGATGTCTTACGTGTGCGAAAGTAAAGGCGGAACACCAGAAACCGTCTGGTTTACTGGAACAGCCTGAGATTCCGCACTGGAAGTGGGAACAAGTAGCTATGGATTTCATTACCAAGCTACCCCGCACTTCCAATGGTCATGATACGATTTGGGTAATCATCGATCGCTTGACGAAATCTGCTCACTTCTTGCCAATGTGTTAAACCTTCACGATGGATAAACTGGCAAGACTGTACATCAATGAGATAGTGGTACATCACGGTGTGCCATTGTCTATTATTTCAGACAGAGATAGCCGATTTACATCAAGGTTCTGGCAATCACTACAGAAATCTCTAGGGACGCACCTGAATTTGAGTACAGCTTACCATCCACAAACGGACGGTCAAAGAAAACGTACGATTCAGACCCTGGAGGACATGTTGAGAACCTGTGTGTTGGATTTCGGTGGGAATTGGAATTCTCATTTGCCACAGATTGAATTCTCCTACAACAATAGTTATCACAGTAGCATCGGATGTGCACCATTCGAGGCTTTGTATGGTCGAAAATGTCGATCGCCAATCTGTTGGACTGAAGTAGGAGATAACCGTATAGCTGGGCCAGAGCTTATTTAGGAGACTACTGATAAGATTGCCCAGATTTAACAAAGACTACAGGCTACTAGGAGCAGGCAAAAGAGCTACGCTGACAAACGGCGCAAGCCGTTGGAATTCCAAGTGGGAGACCGTCTCAAGTTGAAGGTACCCCCAAGGAAAGGTGTAGTACGCTTTGGAAAGAAAGGCAAGTTAGCACCACGATACGTGGGACCGTTCGAGATCATCGAACGTATTGGTCCTGTGGCGTATAAACTGAGATTACCGGATGAACTCAGTGGTGTGCATGACGTGTTTCACGTCTCGAACTTAAAGAAATGCCTTGCTGACGAATCACTCATCATTCCTATCGAAGAAATTCAAGTAGATGAACAATTGCATTTTATTGAAGAGCCTTTAGAGATTATGGATCGCAATGTTAAACAACTGAGGCGAAGCCGTATTCCGATTGTAAAGGTTCGATGGAACTCAAAGCGCGGAACTGAGTTTACTTGGGAACGTGAAGATCACATGAAGTCAAAGTATCCCCAACTGTTCACAGAGGAAGTTGTACCCAATCATGACTCTTAAATTTCGGGAAGAAATTTCTCTAACAATGGGAGACTGTAACATCTGTGCCAGAATTGTACCGGAACAGTGATCGCAACAGTGACATGAACAGTAATCAGGTACAAACTCTATGGCATTTCAGTGTATTTCATATTCATAGCATATATCATTATCATTTCATGTAACAAACAGTGAATTCTAAATCATTTCAGAGAAACTAAACTCAGTAAACATGGTTCATGAGTCAGATAATTATCTGGCAACACCGAACCATCATGTGATTAATTGTTAGGATTTTATTATGTATAAACGTATGTGAGTCTTTACAGAACAAAACAACAAAGATGTCGTTACGTGAATGCTAAACCAACGGGATATTCGTATAGATGACGATCTGTACGAATCAATCTGAAAGTTTAACGCTTTGAATGATGTCCGATATAAAGAAAACCATATTGAAAAATATAATTATCTTCGTGTTTGTATGGGTGACGATTCGAATGAATACACGCGACCGTACGATTTGATTATAAACATTAAATTTAATATTTTTGAAAATTTAAAATAAATACAAGATATTTAGTTAATTTAGTAGGAACAACCACTTAAAATAAATTCATAAATTCTGTTTTATAAACCGTGTCGTTTTGTGACGAAAACCACGAGAAACGACATTTTAGGCGAAACCGATCGAGACCGAACTTAACCGGGTATGTGAAGCTTTTATTATTGCATTAAATGCCATAACCCTCACCACCAACCTCCTCCTCTCTCTAAATTTTCGTTCTTGCCACCCCTCTCTCTAGTAATCTCTCTCAACTTCTCTCTACCATTTCTTGCTCAATTCTCCTCGGATTCAAGTGATTCGTGGCTCAACACGACCACCACGTCACGTTGATCACAGAAGTGCGAAGGATCTATGCTTCCATCCACTGATTTTGAGGTAAATTTTAGTGTTTATTTCGGTTTTTTTAGTGTATGTCACGACCCTTGTAGGGATTATTATTCTAATCGATATTAAACACTGAGAGAACTTTAAATAAATCATGGTAAACGACTAGGAAAATATAGGAACGGGTTTGTAACAGGTTGAGCTCTCTAGGATGAGGATGGGATCCATCGAAAGCTACAGGATCACGAAAAACACTCCGGCCGAACCCATCAGCAGTTAGCCGAACCTAGCATTCCTCTTGGCCGAACCTGGCACACCCCACGAACCCTCTGAACACTGCAACGAACCTGTGTCCACCTGCAGCCGAACCTGTTGCCTCAACCAACCAACCATGGCCGAACCCTTCTAACCCAGCCGAACCATTGATGATCACGAACCTAGGGTAGTTCATAGCCGAACATTCATACTATCGACGAACCTGCTAAGGAGACAAACCTAAGGTGGCGAACCTTGGGTTAACAAACTTAGAACAGTGCCGAACCCTTCTTGGACGAGCTGTAGGTTACGTGAACCTAAGAGTTCTCTAAAAACTGGGCGAACCTTGTGGTCATTTAAGTTGATCGATGGCAGCAAACCTTTGGTCAAGGGATGAGTATTAGACGAACCTATGTCACTTAGAAATCTATGGGCCACGAACTCTCTAAGCCAAACCCTTCCTTTGAGCGAACCTTAGACTAAACAAACCTAGTGTTTCTCTTAACCTTATCCGAACCTAATGAGCTCAACGAACGCTGGTGGCTGCCTCAAAAGGTTCGCTTCTTTTGAGGGGAAATACCGAACCTAAGGGATATCAAGATCCTTAGTTTTCCATCGTGCATGGGAGTATATGAACATGTACATGCATGAGATAAATCATGTGTGCGCATGGGAATGATATGGAGTATTCAATTCCATGCAAACTTGCTTTTAGCATAAACTAAGGTATCATTGAAAGACGAAAATAATTTAAAGATTAGGTGTTGGTTTAATTATTAACACTAAACTTAGTAAAGATCTTATTACGGATAACTAACTCGGATGATTCAATTATATATGTAGAATCATTCAAAGAAATTTGAATGATTATCAATGGGAAAGGAAAGACCATCAATGGGCCTAAGTGGGCCCAATGGGGCTTAACTAGGGCCCATCATATGCTAAATGTTGATTTAAGACAAGTTAATGATATTTTAATAAAAGAAAAATGGTTTATAAACTTTGTTAAATTAAATTGAATAATTTTCTAAAGTTTATGTTTAACTCAAAATGAAATTTATTAAAAACATATTAACCAAGACTTGTTGTGAATAATTATTGGATATGGGTTATAAATGGCTATCTAAGTTGAACTAGACGATTAAGTCTTAGAAGCATACTAGTACTTAGGATACTTAGTTGCACACCGAGACCAAACCCTTTGATACGACGGCTAATACGTATACTTACCGTATTCGACTTCTTTTAAAACAACTCAGGAACTGAAGAGACCTAAACTACAACAACAAGAGCGCATTTTGTGATAGATCTTTTGCACAGCTCTAAACATTTTTGTTTTAAAACGCGAGGCTGAGAAGCATGCGTAAACTGTTTTATTTAAATTGTTTACTTAAATGCTTTTATTTATTATATGTTTTACATATATATGCTTGTTTATACTCCTAGACTCCTGTCTAGGTAATTACTATGATGAATCAACTAACGAGTTAATAAATTTACTCTTATGAGTAATACTCAAATTCTAAGACTCTAAACAAACCCTTAGTCCATCAAGCTCAAATTCAAGAATCTAAATTCAAAGTAAAACCAAAAGAACTAAAGTTAAAGATCATGTTCAAGAAATCTAATTCAATGTGTGATCTAAAAACAAATGATCCTAATCAAGAATCAATTATCATTGTGGAATCATGGAAATTCTAAAGATCAAAATCAAGAGACTCAAGAAAATCAGAAATCATGAATGTGTGTGAATCATTGAAATAATGAAATCATTAAAATCTAATGAAATCATTAATGCTTAAGTCAAGGTGGATGTCAGATGTATAGAAATCAAGACCACGTGTAACACGCATAAAGCCCCGGCATAAATAGTAGACTCTTGTAGTCAAGCTATATGGGCAACAACGTGAACTATCAAACAAAATCAAGAGAATCAAAGAAGATCAAGAATCAAAGGATATCTGTAAAGTCCCGGCATGTACAGTAGACCAGTGGGTCAAGCTGATATGGGCATCATTAAAATCCCGGCACACACAGGTAGACTCCTTGTGAGTCATGCCTGATATGGGTCACGTGTGAGAGGGTACACCTTGGACAACCACCAACAACTAAGTCTAATTGATTGAGTCAAATAAGGCCCAATCATCATGTCTTAGTTGTATTTAAATGCTTACTTATTTATTTAATTAAAAATTTAATATTATATTCCTATAATTGCTTTTGGGAAATCATGTATTCATGGTGAACTCAAGAGATCAAAGATAAATTTATTTGGGAAATCAAAATCTAAATTTATGGTGAATGGAGTGAAACGCTTAATTATCACTAACAACAATATGCTAAGCAGTCCAGTATGTCGTGGGACGGTGGCTGGGCGGGCAGTAAGTTCGACCCTACATATGCCCTATATATAAGCATACTTGATTGGATAGCATAGGTGTTGTTGACGAGGTTAAGGTTGTCACTTTGGGGGATCAAGGTAAATATTTTCAGGGTAATCAAAGACTATGAATCATAAGTTATGGAATCAAAGTAGTGGAATGAAATGCTTAATTATCACCAGGAACAATATATTATTGATTTAGTATGTGGTGGGACGGTGGCTGGGCGGGCGGTAAGTTCGACCCTACATATGCCCTATATATAAGTATACTGAACTGGATGGTATAGGTGGTTAATGGTGAGGTTAAGGTTGTCATTTAGGTTATTCAAATTCATTTTTATAAAACTTAATGAACACACCAACCATGTGTTGACTTTATTATTCTTGCATGATTTTTCAGGTGACGAACACGTCAACTAAGGAGTTATTTCTTTTGTACTAGGATACCATTTAGTGGACCTAGTTTTTTTGGACTTGCATATTTTGAAGCGTCATTACACGGATTTATTTTGTATATCTTGTGCAGATACAAAATATAAGATTTATGATGTGGTAGTAGATTTACATTGTTAAATTATAAACTTAACTGATGTAATTTAACTTTATAATTCTATTTTATTTTAGCAGTTTCTTACTTATATATCATGTGCAATGTAAACGATCTGATCATTCCAATTATCACTCACGATATCGCGCCCCGGGAACATTCCGCCCGACGGGGACTCCGATCCAACCCTGCCGGCTCGGGGTGTGACAACAACGATGCCATATGTGATTTAGTATGTGGTGGGACGGTGGCTGGGCAGGCGGTAAGTTCGACCCTACATATGCCCTCTATATAAGCATACTGAATCGTATATTACAGGTGATGTTAATGAGGCTAAGGTTGTTACCGACAAGGTTTGCTAAAGCTATTTTTCAACTACTAAAATGTATGAACTCACCAACCATCGTGTTGACTTTGTTTTCTTACATGCTTTCTCAGGTGATGTACAGGAATAAGCTAAGGTTAAGGAATGCATGCTAGGATGCCCAGTTAGAGGACCTAGTAGATTTTGAAAAGCACATGTTTTGATGAACGTTGTGAAGCTATTTTGAGATCTTGTACAGATACAAGATTGAAAAGATTTGATTCTTTTGATAGGTTTACTTAGTTAAATTATCAAACATTAACAGTTGTAATTTAAATTTGTAACCCTAGTTAAATGTTATTTGTGCTTTAGTTATTCTCAATGTTGATGCTATGTAAACAATCTGATCATCACGATTATCACTCACGATATCGCGCCCCGAGAACCTTCAGCCCGGCGAGGAAATCGATCCGTCCCGCCGGCTCGGGGTGTGACAATCCACAAATGGACGGTCAAAGCGAACGTATAATACAGACCCTGGAGGACATGTTGAGAACCTGTGTATTGGATTTCGGTGGAAATTGGGACTCTCATTTGCTACTGATTGAATTCTCCTACAACAACAGTTACCATAGTAGCATCGGATGCGCACCATTCGAGGCTCTTTATGGTCGAAAGTTTCGTTCACCGATTTGTTGGACTGAAGTAGGAGGTAATCGAATAACTTGGCCAGAACTTATTCAGGAGACTACTGATAAGATTGCTCAGATTCAACAACGATTACAAGCAACTAGAAGCAGACCGTGTCATGTTAAAGATATCCCCATGGAAAGGCGTAGTTCGTTTTGGGAAGAAAGACAAGTTAACACCACGATAAGTGGGACCATTCGAGATCATCGAACGTATCGGTTCTGTAGCGTATAGACTGAGATTAGCAGATGAACTCAGTGGTGTGCATGACGTGTTTCACGTTTCAAATTTGAAGAAATGCCTTGCTGACGAATCACTCGTCATACCAATCGAAGAAATTCGCGTAGATGAGCGATTGCACTTTATTGAAGAACCTTTGGAGATTATGGACCGCAAAGTTAAACAACTAAGGCGAAGTCCTATTTCGATTGTCAAGGTTCGATGGAATTCAAGGCGCGGACCAGAGTTTACTTGGGAACACGAAGATCACATGAAGTCCAAGTATCCCCAACTGTTACAGAGGAAGCCGTACCTGATAACGATTCTTAAATTTCGGGACGAAATTTCTCTAACAAGGGGAGACTGTAACATCAGTGCCGGAAACGTAGCCGGAATAGTGATCTACACAGTAACATGAACAGTAAATCAGGTACAAATTTCAGTTGTTATTCATATATCATTATCATTTCATGTTTATCATAGAAGTATTTCACGATCATTGCAGAAACGTAACTCAGAACTATGGTTCATCAGTCAGATATTTATCTGGCGACACGGAACCATCATGTAATTGTTAGTTAGGATTCTATTAAATATAAACGTATGTGAGGACTCACAGAACAAAACAACAGATGTCGTTATGTGAATGCTAAATCGATGGATTATTCGTATAGGTGACGATCTGTACGAATATATCTGAAAGTTTAACGTTCAGAATAATTCCCAATAATTAGAAAATCATATCGAAAAGTGTAGTTATCATCGTATTCGTACGGGTGACGATTCGAACGAATACGCGCGACGACTGTACGATTCGATTTAAACTGTAAATTTAATATTTTCTGAAAATTTTAATAAACGGAAGATATTTAGTTAATTTACTATGAATTACCACCTAAAATAGGTTTATAAACTTTACTTTTAAAACCGTGATGTTTGGTACAAAAACATAACGAAACCGACGCTTCTACGCAAAACCGAGCGAAACCGAACGAGACCGAACATGCTGGTAAGTTGAAAGCCTTTAATGCTTCATCTTTCCCACAACTACCTCATCTCTCTCCTCTTTACCGTCACTCTCTCTCTACTTTCTCTCTCTAAAAGCCACAACTCTATCTTCTTCATATCTCAACCAAATAGAGCCATCTTAGTGTCAAAACAACTACTATAACTTATAGAACACGAAAGTACAACCGATCTGAGCTTTGAACTAGTCGATTTGAGGTAGATTCGACTTTTATATTCGGTTTTTCAGGGTTTTCAAAACCCATAGTTCGAAACTCTCTTGAAACCAGCTAAGCCTCTTTAAAATCCTAGGGAAACACCACAAAACACACTTATGATAAGTTAGGAATGTGTGTGACAAAATGGGTTAGCCATTGCATCGAAAATCGAGGGACTGCACCTGATGGGTCTTCTAGCCACCGAATGGAGCCGCCTGCGGCCAGCCGAATGGCCACAGGCCGTATGGCCCAGCCCCAACAACCGAATGGCCTTCTTCACAAGGTGCCTTCCTTGGGTCCAAGCTCATTCGCAAGCCAGGCCTTCAATCGACTGCCATATTCGGTCAAGAGCTCATACACATGAGACACTATTCGGCCCAAGTCACTTCGATCGGCAAGCTTCTTATTCGGATGAGCTACTCCTTTGACCAAGACCCCTTCGCAGGAACCCTATTCGGCCAACTATTGATTCACACCAACTGAATTCTTCCTCATGGGTGATTCAAGTAGGCTGATTTCATGGATTGTGTGCATTAGAGCATGCATGGATTCGATTGCGTGAGTGCATGCATGGGTGTGGCATATGGATGTCAACATGTGGATCTAATAGGGTTAATCATGGGTTATTTCATGTAGGTTTGGTCTAAGATGCATGAATCCAATTAAAGAAACCATAATTAGGGTTTTCAAGTAAGGAAAAAAAGTTGTAAGTCCCTTATGTTAGGGATTGATAACACAAATACTTTTCTAAACAAAGGTTGAACTACTACATGAATGTTGGACATCATTTTAGTTTAGCACATTTGGATTTCACTAGACTAAACAATTATTGACATGATGATAGATGCATTACGAATCAAAACAATAGCAAAGTATATAGATGTTGATTTCATTATCAACATCTAACGCTTAGACATTTCATGAAAACACGTAGCTACATTATGTCGCACCCCGGCCTTCCCGGCCTGTGCGAGGGGGCCCGACTGGACTGATCTGGCAGGATCGCAGTCTCCGGTCACACTACTGTGTTGCGAGACCTATATGTCTGGTTGCATACGTACATCCAATATTATGGATAAAAAGGTTTAGAAAAATCATAGTTTCGAGAGTTTAATAATATCAAAACATATATAACTCATAAGTTGCGGAAGCGTTGTTAAACAGTTTTTCAAAACAACAGAAGTTTAAAGTTTGCTGAAGCGATTAAAGGTGTTTAATATTACATAACATATTGAATAGATAAATGTTCTCAAAATATCCTAAGACACTTAAGCAGATGCATGGACTCCATCCTAGATTCCTCGTGCATGTGCCTTAGTTACCTGAGAAAACATGCGAGTAAAAGGTCAACACAAAGGTTGGTGAGAGCACAGGTTTGTAATTAGCAGTAAACATCAAAATGTTTAAAGTAAATGTTTGCAGGTTTACATATCATTACAATGCAATATCCATTGATAGCTAGTCAATATGAGTTATACCATATGCGGGTTCGCAACCGAAGCTAACATGCTGCCCCCCGCCATATCCATCCAACAAGATACGGCAATGTTGTTTGGTCAATTTTGCACTGTTCCGACCTCCAGTCGGGGTGGCCATACGGCGCTCAACAGTATGGCTTGTTAGGCCCAAATAGTACTATTTAGAATTACCACGCTAAGCGCAACGCCCTATTAACAGTTCGAGGTGTGTTTAATGAGGACTTATCAGTTTTGTGGATGAATGCCACACATATGCATATACGCTATGTTAGCATGTACAAAAGTAACCAAAAGTATGTTGTTGTTTAAAAATAGTTTGCATGCAATGTTTTCTCTCCCAAAGGAAGAAAATGTAAAAAGGGGTCGTGAACTCACCTGATGAAGCTGTTCCTGTTATATGCTCGCTACTTGTGAATGCTAGCACTTGCTAGTATGCACCTATAACCATATAGGTTGTGAGTATGAGTTTTGTGGTGTGTTGTAATCCATACGACTCCAAGTATTGGTGTGCTCAACCGAGTGTGTGTGTGTTGACTCGACGAATCTTTGGTGACACTTTTGTTGTGTTTATGTGTCTTAATGCAAATAAGACACCAACACGCATTCCTGAAGATGCTGTTTTCACAAAAGTCGTGTTTCGAAAATTGTAACGTTTCTGTTTCGTGGAAACTTTCTATACTTAGAAAGTTTTTATTTTTGGAAAGTATAGTTATAAAATCCTATTTCATAAAACAAATAACTCTAGTATGTTTGTAAAAACACGTTTAAATACTTAAAACACGTCGTTTGCGCATAAATTGCCATTTATGCCATTTTGCCCAAATAAAGTTTCCTTATTTGGAAAGTATCCGTTTGAAAACTCGTTTTCACAAATCCAAGTTCCCAATATGCTTAGAAATCATTTTTAAACATATTTCAATAATCAAAGTTCATCAAAACACTCAAGAACATCAAAAGCCCTCTTTTGATTTACAAAAGTTTCCATTTATAGAAAGTTTATACAAAATCATGTTTTTGACAAAATCAAATATCCAAATGTGTTTCTAAACACCTCAATATGCATTTGACAACATCTAGACATGTCTAACATGTCTAGATCATCCCAAATTTATGACTTGCAACATAAAAGTTCCCTTTTATGACAAGTCTACCAAAATCATCATCAAATCAATCATAACTCAACCAAGACTCAAATCTAACATTTCTAAACTCTAAAATCAGTAGATCTACTCATCTAATACGTCAAATCACCAACAAATTCGTGCACAATAACCATATGGAGTTGCATGTGGGTTTTTAGCCCTTGCATTTACGATCTAACAACTAATAAGCGTGTAAAACTACCTTAGACGGCAAGACTCGTGCTAGAACAGCTTCTGGAGGTTCTTCAAGTGGCTGAAATTGGATCTTTTGTTGTTTTGATGGCTTCCAAAGCTTCCTTGTTGTTCCTACGATCTTCAATCACCAAAAAATGGCCTCAATAATGATTCCATGGAGTTTGAATGATGATCTCAGGGGTTTTTGGTCGACAATATGAGTAGAAAGTCGGAGGAAATGTGAAGAAACCGATTGAAATGCGTTTGGGGTTGATTTTATAGAAAATTTTGATCTGCATGGCCTTCGCGTACCGTGAAGGCCGATCAGAATCTTCTTCGCGTACCGCGATGGGATTCGGGAGTCCCGACTCCCGGTTTTCATCACGTACCGCTAAGCCTTTCGCCATGGCGTCTCCGCGTACCGCGATGAGTCCATTTTCATGTTTTTCGATTTCGATGATTCGATTTCGCACGTGCTCGATTCCTAACGTTTATCCTAAACATCTAATGCATGTTTAGCACATTATACAATAATAACACATAAGTTTGATTGATCACCAACTTTCGTGACACTCGTGTGTGTTTCGATAATTCCTCAAATTATCGATGATCGTTTGTGTTCAACTCATCTAATTAAACATAATTAAATGGAATGCAACAAGTATGAATGTGAAATGTAAAGAATGTAGGAGTCGCAATTTACCTGAAAGTGCCGGGTGTCACATCATCCCCTTGTTGAAAGAAATTTCGTCCCGAAATTTGGTTGTTGTTGATGGTGTTTGAGTAGTAAGAGTGTTTGGGAAACAAAAATTTTCCGGTTGTCACATCATCCCTTTGTTGAAAGGAATTTCGTCTCGAAATTTATTCGTTGTTGTCGGCGTTCGACGATGTCTGTTTGAAGAGCTGGGGATATTTGCGCATCATCTGATCTTCACTTTCCCACGTGAATTCAGGTCCGCGCTTCGAGTTCCATCGGACTTTAATAATCGGGATCTTACTCTGTTTGAGTTGTTTGACGTGACGGTCCATGATCTCTACCGGTTCTTCCACGAATCGTAGTTGTTCATCCACTTGGATCTCATCTACTGGAACTACAAGTGTTTCGTTGGATAGACACTTTTTCAAGTTTGAGACATGTAATACGTTGTGAACTCCATCGAGTTCGGTTGGTAGGTTGAGTTGGTATGCCACTGGACCAATCCTTTTCAGGATCTCGAAGGGTCCAATATACCGTGGGTTCAGTTTACCTCATTTGCCAAAACGCATGATGCCTTTCCATGGCGAAACTTTCAGAAGGACTTTATCTCCTACCTGAAATTCCAACGGCTTTTGGCGTTTGTCGGCATAGCTCTTTTGACGTTCTCGAGTTGCTGCCATGCGTTTTCTAATTTGTACGATGTTCTTCGTTGTTTCATGTACCAGTTCTGGGCCAGTGACCTGACTGTCGCCCACTTCGGCCCAGCAGATGGGTGATCGGCATTTCCTGCCATAGAGTGCCTCAAAAGGCGCTGCCTTGATGCTGGTGTGATAACTATTGTCGTAAGAGAACTCCACTAACGGTAAGTGAGTTTCCCAGCTGTTTCTGAAGTCTACTACGCATGCTCGTAGCATATCTTCGAGTGTTTGTATAGTGCGTTCACTCTGGCCATCCGTTTGTGGATGGTATGCAGTACTCATATCCAACCTCGTGACAAGCGACTTTTGCAATGATTTCTAGAAGTTAGAAGTGAATCTGGCGTCTTGATCTGATATGATGGAGATTGTCACTCCATGTCGCGAGACCACTTCTTTGACATAGATTTTGGCTAGTTTTTCCATCTTGTCATTTTCCTTGATTGCGAGGAAATGTGCTGACTTAGTCAGTCGGTCCACAATTACCCAAATAGTGTCACATCCACTAGGAGTACGGGGTAATTTGGTAATGAAATCCATGGATATTTGTTCCCACTTCCACATGGGGATCTCAGGTTGTGTGAGTAATCCAGAGGGTTTCTGGTACTCGACTTTGACTTTGGCACAAGTCAAGCATTTGCCCACGTAGGTGGCGATGTCGGCTTTCATGTGTGGCCAACAGTAGAATATCTTCAGATCATGATACATCTTATCAGATCTAGGGTGAATGGAATACCGTGATTTGTGAGCCTCGTCCATCACAAGGTCTCGTAAGTTTCCGTGATGTGGAACACAGACGCATTCCATGAAATAATGTAAGCCATCGGCTTTGACTTCCAGTTGTTTTTCCATTCCCCTTAGTGATTCGGCCACTAGGTTTTCTGCTTTAAGTGCCTCCACCTGGGCACTGCGTATCTGTTCAGGGAGATTAGGATGGATGGTGAGCTGCAAAGCTCGTACCCTCTTGGGTTTCGAAGTGTTTTTCCGGCTTAAGGCATCGGCCACTACATTCGCCTTCCCCGGGTGATACTTGATAGCACACTCATAGTCGTTTAGGAGTTCGAGCCAGCGATGTTGTCGCATGTTCAGTTCCTTCTGCTCGAATATGTGCTGGAGACTCTTATGGTCAGTGTATATCGTACACTTTGTACCATACATGTAACATCTGTGCCGGAATCATTACCGGAACAGTAATCTGTACAGTAACTGGTACAGTAACTCAGGTACAAATTAGGAGAAATACTTAGAGGCTATTAACATTCGATGCTAAACATAGACTATTACACGATGTTTCTGAAATTCTGATTTAAACTTTATGGTTTAGATAGTCAGAAACACCTCAGACAATCATGAATAGATGCATACATGTTTGATTTTGTAATATTAGGTTTAAACGTATGTGAGGATAAACAGAACAAAACAGAACAAAACAATAACATTTGTTGTTACGGAAAGCTAGACTGACGAACTATTCGCATAGGTGACGATCTGTACGAATAGATCTGATAGTTTAACGATGTCAAACGATGATTTAAAAGTAGAAAACAAAATCAGAAAGTGAAATGTACGATCGTGTTCGTACAGTTAGCGCTCTGTACGAAGACGCGCGTAAGTGACGTTTTCTGACGAAATGTAAACGAAGACGAATCGAACGAAAATAAACTTAAGGAAATATAATATTTCCTGTTTTACAATTTTGAAACTCATCATAAATAAATTAAAACAAAACTATTTCAATTTAAAGAGCGTAAAACAAAATACGCGAATAAATACTGAAACGCATAAAATAATAATTTACGACAGATAATTCAAGGGAATAATATTTAAATTAATTATAAGAAATAAACAAATTCCAAACACTTAAAACAAAGCGTTTTATGTAAATTACGAAAAATACGCGCGTTACGATCCGGAAACACAACAGAGACGAAAACCGAGCAACCGAAACGAGCCAGAATACCCTCGGGGTATTTAAACCCCAAAATATGGCATTCTTTCATTTTTCCAAGTTTCTCTCTCTCTCTAAACTCTATCTCCCTTTTCCATCTCTCTCTCAAGAATTATCACCTTCAACCTTCAAGATCTCACTCGTTTGGAGACGAAATCGGACATTCTTGGTGTCCACGCGAAGCTCTCATCATCCTCTACACGGAAGTACAACCGATCTAGAGTGTTAACCAGCAGAATTCGAGGTATGATGCAAGAAATCTCAAGAAAAAGAGGGTTTTTACTTGGTTTTGATATACACACACACACTTAGTCGGCTTTAAACCCGAATGTGACAACCAACCTGTTCGAGCATTACTTGGTGCAAGACATTAACGTGTAACACACTTAGAAGCAGCTAGATCGAAGGGACTGATGATGATGAAGATCTAACAGGTTCGGGACCTGTTGGAACCATGTCGGCCGAACCTTTTTCTGGGTTTTGGGTTGGCCGAACCCTCCTAAGGGAGAACCAGCTGCGAACCTAGCACACAGAGCCGAACCCTTGGTCCCCAACGAACCTTGTTGCACCCACACACCAAACGAACCCTCAATACAAGACTTGCGAACCTTGGTGGTTACTTGATTCACTAACCTTAGTAGAATGCCGAACCTTTGAATGCCAAGAACCACCGAAACCCTACGTGCGAACCTTGTGCGTGCATGTCGAACCTTCTCACCAGTAGCGAACCTTCCATGCCTAGCTAGGCAGCCGAACCCTTGTGCTCATATCTTGGCCGAACCTTGCATGGCTGTGAGTCCTTGGCCGAACCATAGCAGATAGGTTCTCTGGCCTGTTGCACATCTGATATAGCTTCTTGTTGAGCCAGTCATTCAGTCGAGATGAACATGTTCATCCGTGAGGATACCTTAGCCCACAAATCCCTTTAGCCCAACCTTCTCAAATTTCGGCCCACTGTGAATCAATTGGCCCAAGATGGCCTAGGATGCCTTTGAGGCGGCCCATGAGGCTGTAGTGGCCCACGTTTTCAGTCTTACTAGCAGTCCAGCCCACTAGGTTTCTTGCATTCCGGATGACACTTGGCCCAAGTAATCGGCCCAATAGCCTACGGTGTTGATCCAGTAGCATCTTATTTATTTTAATCAAATAGTGGATCCAAAGCCTTAGCCCAGGAAACCCTAAACCTTTCGGCCTAATAACAATCCTAAGCCCAATAATGCTATTCGGCCCATGTGATTATTGTAACACCCCGACCGATGGCGGAAACGTCGGGATGCCACGAGGGATGTGTAGATTGTTCAAAAGCTCGTGGGCATCTAAATCAAATCATCATATATCATTCAATCAACCAAATTAATTACACAAAAATCATGTTCATCATGAAATAGTTTACATCAATTACAAAAGAGAATTAACTATTTAACTAAATTCAAGTCGCCAGAATTTCAGTTAATTAGCTAAGTCCAAGATCCTATATGATGATGTCCAAAATGTGAGTTCTTCTTCCTCAACCTACTTAGCTTCATTACCTGAAACATGTAGGAAAATCAAGTGTCAACTACTAAGTAGTTGGTGAGTAATCATAAGTTTTATATTTAAAAATGTTTTCAAAACTGATTATAAAAGTTTAGAGTTTTCCTGAGAAAATCCACATGACACCTGCGAGGTAATCCTTCAAAATCCAAACACATAATCCAAACACAAAATCCAACACATAATCACACATCTCAGTTAATCATAAGTATTCAATCACATAAACATTCAATCAATCTCTATTATCAACCATTTCAAATATTAAAAGTGACCATACATGTATCATTGCAAATGACCGAAGTCAAGTCAACGACACACAGATGTGGCAAACTCCACGTGACAATACATGCATCATTGTAGTTGACCGAAGTCAAAGGCAACGACACACGGATGAGGCAAACTCCTCGTGACAATACATGTATCATTGTAGTTGACCGAAGTCAAAAAACAACAACACACGGATGAGGCAAACTCATCGTGACAATACATGCAGTCGTTATGAATGACCGAAGTCAACAGTAACAACTCATGGAATATGATAATCCATAAATATGAATTTCATATAAATAAACAAGTGTCATCCAAGTGATATCAAAATAATATTGAAAATGGTTATACATGTTTCACCTCCGAGTTTAAAACAAAACAGTTTAAAAAGGAGGTTATGAGAATTCACGTGAGTCCTTAGAATCAGTGTGTTCGTAAAATGTGCGCTCACGTATACAATCCACAACAACTTAGTTAATTGTAATTATCATGTGTTTCGGTTCATTAGTATTTGTGTTCTAATCAAGTTAGTTATCCATAAGTGTTTACTTTAATCACTATTGTCACTTTAACTTAGCTTCTTTAATCAAGTTAAGATTGTGATACCGGATTTCATTATCGAACATTAATAATTGAGATTCATACATGCTAGTTTAATTATCTAATGAGGATAATTCCATCGTGAACCCTTATGTATTTTTCTCATAGTTATATATATACAAGTTTTAATCTAATTTGACCACCATGATTCAAGTTATCAAAACCTAATTAGGTTTTAAAGAATGTGTATTTAATTTATTCCCATCATGTGATTTCATTAATCCAAATTCCTAGTTTTAACATATGTTATCAATGAAAGGTGGTGACTCTAACTTCTCATGCATGCATATATTCTTATAAACGAATTTCATGCTCCATGTATCTCAATGTTCATATATCCCCCCCTTAGCTCGATCAATTCGATGTTCATCAGCCCAGGACCAGCGAACCTTAAGGTTCGTGGCCCTTAGGGTTCGGCACATTCCGGTGGTTCGGGCAAATAGGGTTCGTGACCGGCTTTGGTGCCAATACAGCCAAGGTTCGGCTGAGATCAGGGAGGTTCGCTGCGTGAGAAGAACTTTAAGCAGCCCTAAGGTTCGGTCCTTCCACATGGTTCGGCTAACACCACTTAGGTTCGCCCTCAACAGGGTTCGGTTAAATGGTTCGGGTGAGCCTCATCCAGGGTTCGTCAAATCAGGGGGGTTCGCCGGATAGGGTTCGACTATCATCAATGGTTCGTCGACTGATAAGGTTCGTTGCATGTGATGTGTGTGTATCTAAGGTTCGTGCCCATGGTTACCTCACCCTAGGGTTCGGCTGGGTGCTTGGTCGCCCCTAAGGTTCGGATAAATAAGTGTTACGATCAGCAGGTTCGCCCCTAAATGGTTCGTCGACCTGCAACCATAGCATGCACTGTTCATCATCATCATCGTTCTATCCTAGGGTTTTCAGGTTCACTCACTAATGGCTTCCATCTTCTACTACACCACCGATTACCCATATAAAACCCTAAAATCGTCTAAAAGTTGGTAGCAAAAACCGGTTCTAGATATCTAAGTGAAAACCGAAGATAACATGGGTTACATACCTTCCAATCGTGACCAAACTCTAGGTTTCTTTGTATCTAGTCGTTCCTCTTGATCATACGAACGGTGGACACCAAGATCTTGTGATTTCGTTGAGTGATGATCAAGAAAAGCTAGAGAGAAGTTTGGAGAAAAAAGGGTGACGAAAATTTGAGACTAGAGAGAGAAAGGTTCTTGTAAAAATGAGGGAGGAAGAAAGAGATGGGCTTTTATAGCCCGGGATCTCCCCGCGTGCTCGGTCTCGTTTTTATCGCGATAATATTCATAAAATGATCGATTTTCTCGTTAAACGTATTTAGAATACATAAAAACTTACATGAATAAGTTTCGTTGTAATAAATGGTTTAAATAAAATCGTTTAACTAAATGTTTCCGTTTATTTTCGTTAAATCAATTATTTAATAAATTAATTTGTTCGGATTCGTTTTAGGTTGTGATTCCTAATAAACATTTTTAATTCCTTTTTATTAATTTAAGATCGTTTAATATTATTACGTTATCTCGTCGAAACAAGTTACTCGCGTATGTATTCGTAAAGATCGTCACCTTTACGAATCCAACGCTCATATCGTATTTCGACTCGATTTACGATTTATGGAATATTGTTTCAGAATATTATTCTTAATAATTATATTCGTGTCAATCGTCACCCACGCTAATACATTATTAAGATAATATTTCGGAATTAATATCCGCGTTTAACTTATGTTCGTAGCCTCACCATCGCGTATTCATTTCCAATTGTACCTTCATTATTTATTAACTTTTTTATTATCCAACCAATCCAAGACCCACTAAACCCTAGTCACTGACACATCCATGATAGACCGAAATATGCATATTTATAGGACATATGTAAGGGTCAGTCGCAACTGCCCTAGCCACGGTCCCACCGCTATTTCGATAAACCATGACCATGTGTCCTTGACTATGTTTAGTAACCAAACAACAACCAACTTAAATCCCCTTTCCATTTCGAAACCAAATCCATAATCATCAATAATATAACTGCGATAAACTCTCTGGTTCTGTTTAGTTGAGTTACAACTAAAGTTCCCATGGTTTACGCGTATAATAAGTTCTAAACATGTATACCAGTAACAGTGATAATCATCGAATAATGTGTCAATATTAATAATTAGAAAATCTCAAATCGTAACAGTACACTCGTACGGATGTACGGACGACCGGAAGTACAGTGATGTTACAATTATTGAGGCCCAGGAATCAAATTATATTCGGCCCACACACTCAACTTTTGGTCCAAGGCCTTAATTGGGCCCAAACCCAAATCATTCGGCCCATTGGGGAAGAATACAACCTAACACATTCATAACCTTTAAAATGCTAAGTTTTACAAGAACTATGTTATGACCATTTACAAATAGGTTTTTACAAGAAACTAAGAGTTTATGACAAGTAAACAAAAGAGATCTAAGCATTATACTTAGAATCTCTTTATGATGAAACTAAATCGAGGTTAACCTGATATCAATAACAAAGTGTTTAATATAATTGGATTAAAGACAAATACAAACATACCAATTCAAACTTAATTTTATTAAGTATCACTAGAATTAATAACAGAAAACAAGGCCGAATAAAGACGAGACTTCAAGTGTTATCCAACTTTAGGGCTAACACTAACATCTACACACACATAAATTGTTATGACTTATACTTGTAAACTACAAACAACATGAAATCAATACAGAAACGTGAATACTACTACAAACACAACAAAGAGCGCGCGCATTCTTGCTTAGAACTTAGTCAAACGCTTCAAACACAGGTGAGTTCATTTGTCCCTTTTCAAACATTTTGTTTAACTTCGGGACTGAGGAGCATGTTAAACAATTATTGAAATGTTTATTAAATGCTTTTACACATAATTACAATGCTTATACTAATGCTTTAATTTGAAATGCTTGGGTGGGAAACCAAAGACTAAGACTATAGTTTAAATAGCAAATGCTACTTACTTTATACTTAATTACATTATAAAAACACTTTGTGAACAAACTGGAAACTAGTATACTTTGAGAAGCTATAAACTTGATATTTGTTCTACAAACGAGAAGTTTAAACTATATACTTGAGTCTTACTATATAGATTTGAAGTCTAGACCTTATGCTAAACGCTTATGATATACAACTTAATACTTAAACTTGGAGCTAAATACTTATGATCAAGCTATGTGCATAAACTATACAATTGAGGTTTAATCTATAAACTCTATGTTTAACTATATACAAAAATCTTAAGGCTTTGAAAATACTTAAACTAAACACTAATGCTTTATACAATTATTTCAGAAATTTAATGTTCTACACTTTTAGTAGAGTATTAAATTACTTTACACTTACAATGAATTGTTTAAACTTAACTTGAAACATATATGCTTAGAAATACTTATATACGTGAGATGCTTGAAATACTTGAAAACATGTGAATACTTGACACACTTGAGATACTTAAAAACACGTGAATACATATTATACTTAGAATACTTGAAACATGTGAATGCTTGATACACTTGGGATACTTGAATACTTGAATGCACGATATACTTGGGATACATGAACACTTGAATGCTTGAAACATTGGGATGCTTAAACAAAAGACTGATTGACCGCCGCGTGTTGACCTGTGTGTCAACCCCTACTAGTCATCAGTGAAACTATGTGAATGCTTTAGACTTGTATGCTTAAACTTTTGGACATTGTAAGACAGACTGTTGGCCGCCGCGTGTTGACCTGTGTGTCAACCCCTACTAGTCATCAGTGTTCTTCTTTGTCAGAGTCATGTAAGACAGACTGATTGACTGCCGCGTGTTGACGTGTGTGTCAACTCCTACTAGTCATTTAGTGTTCTTCTTGATTCATCCATGATTATGACAAGTGACTAGAATGATTGGGTTCTTCTAGTTGACTTTGTGTTAACTTGAAGGTTCCTCTATCAAAACATGTCACGAGTCATGTTTAGGATCATTATGGACGGACGCTGAACTCCTTAGGGTTTCCAACTGTCCATAATGGTGCCTATTAAACTTAATACTTATACGTTGTGGAATCAATAGTGTGGAGTGAAACGCTTAATTATCATTAACAACAATATGTTAAGCAGCCCGGTATGTGGTGGGACGGTGGCTGGGGCTTGTCCCCTACATATGCCCTATATATAAGCATACTTGGCTGGATAGCATAGGTGGTTGTTAGTGAGGTTAAGGTTGTCATTTCGGGGAAACAAAGTAAACATTGGCAGGGAAACAAACGTTAAGAATCATATGTCATGAGATCAGAGTAGTGGGATGAAATGCTTAATTATCATTAACAACAATATGTTAAGCAGCCCAGTATGTGGTGGGACGGTGGCTGGGGCTTGTCCCCTACATATGCCCTATATATAAGCATACTTGGTTGAATAGCATAGGTGGTTGTTAGTGAGGTTAAGGTTGTCATTCAAGGAATCAAGGTAAACAATTACAGGGTAATCAAATTCAAAGAATCAAACATTTGGAATCAAACATTTTGGAAATCACACGGGTAGGATGGGACGCTTAATTATCATCAGGAACAATATATCATGTGGTGGGACGGTGGCTGGGGCTTGTCCCCTACATATGCCCTATATATAAGCATACTGAATCAGATGGTATAGGTGGTTAATGGTGAGGTTAAGGTTGTCATTCAAAGGATTTTACAAACTATTTTTACACAAAAACTATATGAACTCAGCAACCATTGTGTTGACTTTGTTTTATTACATGCTTTCTCAGGTGATGCACAGGATTAAGCTAAGATTCAGGATTGCATACTAGGATGACCAGACATAGATCCTAGTTGACTTTTGAAGAAGCACATCTTTTGAGATCAATACAAATCTCTTTTTGATATCTTGTACAAATACAAGATAGATGTATTTGATTCTTTTGGATAGGTTTACTTAGTTAAATTACCAAACCTTGATATTTGTAATTTAACTTTGTAATCCTAGTTAATGTTTTATTGTGCTTAATTATTCTTAACATTGATGCTATGTAAACAATCTAACCATCACGATTATCATTAACGATATCGCGCTCCGAGAACCTTCCGCCCGACGGGGACTTCGATCCAAACCCCACCAGCTCGGGGTGTGACAATACAGGTAGTGTCTCCAAATCTTGAGTGCAAATACCATGGCTCCAAGTTCCATGTCATGGGTGGTGTAGTTCTTTTCGTGGACTCTTAGTTGTCTATAAGCATAGGCGATCATTTTCTCTCACTGCATCAATACGCAGCCGAGTCCTTGTATCGAGGCATCGCAATATATTTCTTGATAAGATAGGTGCGCTACAGAGCTTCTGCTTTAGAAGTTGGAATGCAACTTCTTGCTTGTCAGTCCAGAGATATTTCTTCTCCTTATGGGTTAAAGCTGTGAGTGGTTGGGCTATCTTTGAAAATCCTTCAATAAATCGTTGATAATAGCCTGCCAACCCTAGGAGTTGTTGCACCACAGTTGGGGTCTTTGGTGCTTCCCAGTTCTTGATCGCCTCTATCTTGGATTTATCCACATGAATCCCTTGTTCATTAACAACATGACCCAATAATTTGACTTCCCGAATCCAGAAGTCGCACTTTTAGAGTTTAGCGTACAACTTTTCCTCCCGTAGTAGTTCCAGAGTCAATTGCAGATGTTCTTTGTGTTCCTCCCGAGTCTTCGAGTAGATAAGAATATCATCAATGAACACAATGATGAACTTATCTAAATAAGGTTTGCACACTCTATTCATGAGATCCATGAATACTGCAGGTTCATTAGTTAGCCCAAATGGCATGACCAAAACTCGTAATGGCCATACCGAGTGCGAAAAGCTGTCTTGGGGATATCTTCCTCCTGAATCCTTAGCTGGTGATACCCAGATCGCAGATCGATCTTAGAGTAGTAACTCGATCCTTGCAGTTGATCAAAAAGATCGTTAATCCGAGGTAAGGGGTAACGGTTCTTGATTGTCACTTTGTTTAACTTGCGGTAGTCGATGCACATGCGAAATATGCGATCCTTCTTCTTTAACGAACAATCGGAGCTCCCTAAGGTGAGAAGCTTGGTCTAATAAAACCCTTGTCCAACAACTCTTGCAATTGATTGGACAATTCCTGCATCTCCGAATGTGCAAGTCGATATGGTGCTCGTGCAATAGGCACTGCTCCCGGTGAAAGGTCTATGCGGAACTCCACTTGTCGAGGTGGTGGAAGTCCGGGTAGATCCGCAGGGAATACGTCGAGATAGTTGCATACGACTGGGACGTCTTCTATTTTCTTCTCTCTTCACTCCTATCGGTGATATGAACTAGAATGGCTGTGTATCCCTTTCGTAAGCATTTGTGAGTTTCATGCACGAGATGATGTTATGAGGAGTGTCACTCCTTTCGCCATTGATGTCTATGGTTTATCCACTAGGGAGAGGTATGCGCACAACCTTGTCATGGCAAATGATTTCAGCTTGGTTTTCAGATAACCAATCCATGCCCACTACGACATCAAAACTGCCTAGTGTAACTGGCATGAGGTCAATCCTAAATTGCGGTTTGCTAGCTCTAATGTGCATTTCTTTCAGAATGTGCTTAGTCACAATTAATTTACCATGAGCTAGCTCTACTGTGTATTCAACCTCTAAGGTGTTGGGGTAATGGCAAGCATCTCGCTAAAATCCTTAGATATAAAGCTTTTCTCTGCTCCAGTATCAAACAATACAGAAGCGTAATTTTCGCTTAAGAAATACGTACCAGTTGCAAGGTTGGGATCTTTTCTGGCCTCCTTTGCCCTT
>SZYD01001684.1:0-61018 GCA_009363875.1 Mikania micrantha | reverse complement strand
AAATCATACTCAAGTTACTTCCACAAAAGATTCAAACCATATTAAATTCATAATTTAAAGTTTATGTATATAAATATATTATAAAGGTGGTAAATCTAAGGTAGCCATGCATGCATGAGTGTGTTTAAATCCACCCCTTTTGTTATCTCGATTTGAACAAGTCTATGTAGTCCCCCCTTAATTTCTAAAGAGATTCAAGTTCGACTACCCCTAGACCAGCGAACCGTTTGCATGAGGACCCTAGGTTCGTTCCTCCTAGGTTTGCTAGCCATGGTTCGTGAGGAGCTAGGTACAGTTGTCACACACCTGACCCTGGCGGGGGGTTGGATCGGAGTCCCCGCCGGGCGGAAGGTTCTCGGGGTGCGATATCGTGGGTGATAATCAAGATGATCAGATTGTTTACATAGCATCAATGTTTAAGAATAACTAAAGCACAATCAATGATAATTAGGATTACAAAGTTACTTAATCGTCAATGTTTTGCATTTAACTAAGTAAACTTATCAAAAGAATAACATGTTTCTATCTGCATATGTACAAGATATCAAAAGTAATATGTATCATCAACAAAGATTGCTTCACAAAAGTCTACTAGGTCCTCTATCTGGGCCGCCTAGTATGCGATCCATAGCCTTAGAATAAACATGTTCATCACCTGAGAATGTATGTAAGAAAACAAGGTAACACAATGGTTGGTGAGTTCATAAAGTTTATAAGCTTGAAATAGTTTTAACAAACCTCTTTCGGAAAACCTTACCTCATTAACTTCACATGCAATATCCAAGTCGGTATGCTTATATATAGGGCATACCCCTGGGTTGAGCCTACAACCTGCCCAGACGCCGTCCCACCACATACTAATCCGGATATGACACTGTTGTTAATAATAATTAAGCATTTTACCTACCAATCAACCCATTCCTCATCAAAGCTTTTGTTGTCTGTTTCAAAGTTTACAAGTCTATATTGTTTACAAGTGTTAGTTTCAATGTATGTTTATCAAGCATCAAGTTTCACACGCACATAGTTTAGCTGTCCCTAATCCCATACGTGAGTACAAGCTCTGCACTAGCAGTAGTTTAGCAATTATGTAGCTCACGGATTAGTTAAGCTTAGTCTAGCATTACGTGTCTCCTATACAAGATAAAAGCTCTGGTTTACCAGTAGTTTAGCATTACATATCTCATATATAGACACAAGCCATGCATACACAAGTATTTCCAGCAATTACATATCTCATATAGCACAAAAGCTCTGGATTACCAGTAGTTTAGCCATTACATGTCTCTTATATAGATAATAGCTTAGCATCGCAATGTCTATGTTTAGCAATTACATACCTATATAAGCAGACAAAAGCTCTGGAACAGAAGTAGTTAGCATTACATGTCTCTTATATGGGTAATAGCTTAGTCTCGTTACGTTTATGTTTTACATATATCTCAATCCATAGGTACAAGCTCTGGATTACCAGTATTTTAGCCATTACGTAGCCTATGGTTAGATATATGTACCATGTTTCATGCGCAAGTAGTAGTTTCAAGCATAAGTTTCAAGTGTTCACAACATGTTTCATCATGAATCCCATAAGTTTGCATCAAATCTCAAGTTCATAGTATCAAGTTTCACCAGTATAAACATTCAAGTTTCATGTCTGAAGTATAAAGTCTCACAAATCTAAGCATTTAAGTATCATGTTGAAGTATAAGGTCTCACAAGTTTAAGCATTTAAGTATCATAACACTCCAACAATGTTTAAAGTTTAAAGTTCCACCAATAAGTTTCAACATAAGTATAAAGTTTGTGTTTAAAGCATTAAATAACATTTCAATAATTTTGTGAAAATGTTTACATGCTTATCAGTCCCGAAGTAAAACAAATAAGTTTGAAAAGGGACAAATGAACTCACCTTGTGTCCGTAGTGTTTGACTATGTAAAACAAGAATACGCTCGCTCTTTGTTTGCCCTTTGTTGTATTGATCACGATCCTGTATTGATTTCATGATGTTGTAGCTTATAAGTATATGTTTAGAAGAGTTTGTTGTGCGTGTAAGTCGTTAGTGTTAGCCCTAAAGTTAGCTAACATCATGAGTCTCGATCATTTGTTCGACTCTCAATGTGTAGCTATTGCCTGATAGAAATCCCCCACTAGGTTTAAACTATCCTAACTTGTTAAATTATTCTCAGTATTATTCGAATCTTTATCAAAATAAATAAGTTTCAAGTCCAACACTTAGGTTTTTAACTTAATGATTATAAAACTTTACATATAGTAATTCTACCTTGTTGCTCATTAAAGTTTAAACCTTGTGGGCTTCATATTGGGCTAACTACATAATATGGCCCAATTACTCAAATTGGACTTTAAGGGTACAAGTGTGGGCCGTTTCAATATGATTTGGGCCGAAACAATTTCTAGCGGGCCAAGAGTATAATTGGGCCGAATGGATTCAATTGTGAAGCACCATTGGTGAACCTATTAGGATAACATGGGCCTAGTTCACCCTAAGTTTGGGCTCTTTATGGGTGTGGGCCGAGAACATTGGGTTGAACCGAGTATCACGCTTGGGTCGGACTATTGGGTTTGGGCCGCAATCAAATAGAAATCTAGGAAATAAGGTTGGGCCTTGTTTCACCTCAAGTGAGCCAAGAACACTAAAGTAGCCGACTAGGGTAGCGAACCTTTTAGTTCAAAGGTTAGGTTCGGTGATGGTCCATGGTCACAAGGTTCGTTCCTGGTAGGGATCAAAGGTTCGGCTGTTATTCTGCATGAAAGATTCAGTGACACCATGTGGTTCGTGAGGATAGTTCGCTGCATGGATGGTTCGGTTAACTACCTATGGTTCGTCCAACCTCAAGGGTCGTAGACATGTCTAGGGTTCGGCTTGGCTTAGGGCTAGGGTTCGTGACTACTGCATGGTTCGGTGCTTGAGGCTAGGTTCGTCGAAGGTCTGGAGGTTCGTTGCTGATATGAATGAAGGTTCGTTCCAAGGAGGGTTCGGCTGGGTTATCACAGGTTCGGTGTGCATGGGGTTCGGCACCCATGCATGGTTCGGCTAATACTCCAGCACACAAGGTTCGGTCCCATCACCCATGAACCAAGGGTTCGGCCAGATGCAGCCCACGAACCTGCAACTAATTCTCTCATCTTCTTCGTCCTGCCAAGGAGTTCCAGGTGGTTTCCAAGACCATAAATATACTACATGAGGTTTAGGATGGTGAGGGATTCGAAGATGGTGACCTAGAACCGGTTTTTGAGTAGGTATTCGGATTTAAGCATAAAACCCTATTTTTCAACGACTTTATCACTTCATACCTCGAAATCAGTCGGCCAAACTCTCCGATCAGTTGTACTTCCTTGTAGAGGGCTTCAAGGTGGTCGTTTAGGCGCAAGAATCACGCGATTTCGTCAAGAATTGAGGGAGATCTCGTGGTTTGAAGTTGGGATCTTGAGGGAAAATAATGGTGACGGGTTGAGAGAAATAGTGAGAGAAAAAGTGTATAAAATGAAATAAATGAAGCATTTGGTGTTTATATACTCCCACGGGTATCCGGGTTCGTTTTGGTTGCTCGGTTCGCGTCTTGGTCGCGTATCCGGCACGTTACGCGTGTTTTTCATAATTTAAAATAAAAAGAGTTTATTTTAACAAGTTAGAGGTTATTTATTTCTTGAAATTATTTTAATTATCGTTGCGTTTATTTGTCTTTCGAATTAAATGGTTTACACGCGTTTCGTTAATTCGTTCTCGATTTAAATAAATGGTTTAATTTAATTTATTTTATGATGAGTTTCAAAATTGTAAAATAGGAAATATTTTATTTCCTTAAAATTATGATCGTTCGAGTCTTCATTCGTTTTCGTTTTCGATCTTTCGTTTTCGTTTCGTCAGATCGCGTCGCCATCGCGCGTATTCGTTCGAATCGTCATTCGAACGAACACGTCGATGGTTTGGCTTTCTGATTCTTGTTTTCTACTGTTAAGTCATTATTTCAGAACGTTAAACTATCAGAATCATTCGTACAGATCGTCACCTGTACGAATAACACGTCGGTTTAGCATTCTGAAACGACAACCGTTAAAATTTTATTTTGTTTAACCTCACATACGTTTACACCAAGTAATATCACATCAATTATTTATGTTTCAACACTGTGTTGTCTGAAATGTTTTCTGACTGTTAAATCCTAAGATTTCAGTCAGATTCAGACAATCGTTTAATAGTTTCATGTTAATCAAATGCATCAATAGTCTAAACATAGTTTCACGAAATGGGTACCTGAGTTACTGTACATGTTTACTGTTGTGATCACTGTTCGGCACTGGTGTTACAGTCTCCCCTTGTTAGAGAAATTTCGTCCCGAAATTTAAGACTCGTTATTCGGTACGACTTCCTCGGCTAAGAGTTGGGGATACTTGTTCTTCATGTGATCTTCACGTTCCCAAGTAAACTCGGGTCTGCGCCTTGAGTTCCAACGAACTTTAACTATAGGAATACGGCTTCGCCTCAGTTTCTTGACTTTGCGATCCATGATCTCTAAAGGTTCTTCCACAAAACGTAAGTTTTCATCCAATTGAATTTCTTCAACTGGTATGATAAGAGTTTCATCAGCTAAGCATTTCTTCAAGTTTGAGACGTGAAACACGTCATGTACCCCACTAAGTTCATCCGGTAAGCTCAATCTGTACGCCACAGGACCAATACGTTCAATGATCTCGAACGGTCCCACGTATCGTGGTGTTAGTTTGCCTTTCTTCGCGAAACGGACTACGCCTTTCCAAGGAGAGACCTTAAGCATAACATGATCTCCCACTTGGAATTCCAACGGCTTACGCCGTTTATTGGCATAGCTCTTTTGCCTGCTTCGGGTTGCTTGTAGTGTTTGTTGTATCTGAGCAATCTTGTCTGTAGTTTCCTGAATAAGTTCTGGCCCCGTGATACGATTGTCTCCCACTTTTGACCAACAGATCGGTGACCGACATTTTCGACCATAAAGGGCCTCGAATGGGGCACAACCAATGCTGCTGTGATAACTGTTGTTGTAGGAGAACTCAATTAGTGGCAAATGAGAGTCCCAGTTGCCACCAAAGTCTAGAACACAAGTTCTTAACATGTCTTCCAGGGTCTGAACAGTACGTTCGCTTTGACCATCCGTTTGTGGATGATAAGCTGTACTCAAGTTTAATTGCGTCTCTAGAGATTTCTGCAATGACTGCCAGAACCTTGATGTAAATCTGCTATCGCGATCAGAAATGATAGACAATGGCACTCCATGGCGTACCACTATCTCGTTGATGTAAAGCTTCGCTAGTTTATCCATTGAGTAAGTTTCTCGCATCGGCAAGAAATGAGCAGACTTGGTTAATCGATCAACGATAACCCAAATAGTGTCGTGTCCACTGGAAGTGCGGGGTAGCTTGGTAACAAAGTCCATAGCTATTTGTTCCCACTTCCAAAGTGGAATTTCAGGCTGTTCCAGTAAACCTGACGGTCTCTGGTGTTCCGCCTTCACTTTAGCACACGTAAGGCACCGACCAACATACTCAGCTATGTCTTTCTTCATACCCGGCCACCAATAAAATGCACGTAAGTCTTGGTACATTTTATCAGCACCGGGATGCACATAGTACTTGGTCTTGTGTGCTTCATCAAAAATAAGTTTCCTTAACTCATCTACTGCAGGAATCCAGATACGATCCTCGAAGTAAACAAGTCCGTCGGGTTTTGTTTCCAAATGTTTCTCCACACCACAATCAAGTTCTTTCTTCAATTTTCACGTTCAATAACCTCTTGTTGTGCTTGTATGATGTTGTCGTGTAAGCTTGTCTGCACAGTCATTCCCATTGCTCTGACTCGCAAGGGTTTGACTCGTTCTTTCTTACTCAAGGCATCAGCTACAACGTTTGCCTTGCCCGGATGGTACTTGATTACACAGTCGTAATCATTCAGAAGCTCAACCCAACGTTGCTGTCGCATGTTGAGTTCCTTCTGATCGAATATATGTTGCAGACTCTTGTGATCAGTGAATATGGTACACTTGGTGCCATACAAGTAATGCCTCCAGATCTTCAATGCAAATATCACAGCTCCCAGTTCTAGATCATGAGTAGTGTAGTTTTTCTCATGAATCTTTAATTGTCTCGATGCATACGCAATGACTTTGTCCCGCTGCATAAGTACACAGCCAAGTCCCTGATGGGATGCATCACAGTATACAACAAAGTCATCACAACCGTCTGGGAGTGATAAGATCGGAGCATCACATAGCTTTTGCTTCAACGTCTGAAATGCTTCTTCTTGCTTTTGTTCCCAAACAAATGGCTCGCTCTTCTGTGTCAACTTTGTGAGTGGCAGAGCTATCTTAGAAAAGTTCGAGATGAATCTTCTGTAATAGCCTGCTAAGCCTAGAAAGGAACGTATCTCCGTAGGTGTCTTCGGAGTGTCCCAATCTTTTATTGCTTCGATCTTGGCACGATCAACATGTATTCCCTCACTGTTAACAACATGGCCTAGGAATTGAACCTCCTTTAGCCAAAACTCACACTTAGAGAATTTGGCATAGAGCTTCTCTTCCTTTAACAGTTCCAAGATCGTTCTAAGATGTTGCTCGTGTTCTGCTTTGCTTTTTGAATAGATCAAGATGTCATCAATGAAAAAAATAACAAATTGATCCAAATATGACTTACACACACGGTTCATGAGATCCATGAAAACCGCAGGTGCATTCGTCAAACCATAAGGCATCACCATGAACTCGTAATGCCCGTACCTGGTACGAAATGCCGTCTTGGGTATGTCTTCGTCTTGCACTCTGAGCTGATGGTATCCGGAACGCAGATCGATCTTCGAAAAGTATTGAGCTCCTTGCAACTGATCAAACAAATCATCAATCCTCGGTAGTGGATACCGATTCTTGATGGTTAGCTTGTTTAACTCTCTGTAGTCTATACACATGAGAAAAGATCCATCCTTCTTTTTCACGAACAGAACCGGAGCTCCCCAAGGTGAGTAGCTCAGTCGGATGAACCCTTTATCAAGTAGCTCCTGTAGTTGGTTAGATAATTCCTGCATCTCCGAAGGTGCTAACCTGTAAGGAGATTTAGCAACAGGTGTTGCTCCAGGAATCAGGTCAATACGGAACTCTACCGGTCGCACAGGAGGCAAACCAGGTAGATCTTCAGGAAATACTTCAGGATATTCTCTCACTATCAGTACGTCTTGTATCGTTTTCTTGTCTTTCTCTTTCTCCACCACATGAGCCAAGAAAGCTATGCACTTCTTTTGCAGACACTTACGCACTTTTATGCATGATATGATCTTTATGTTTCGTTTTGCTTGATCCCCACGAACTTCTAATACACGATCATCCGTTATTGGAATCCGAAGTAGCTTCTCTGAACAGATGACTTCAACTCTATTGAGTGAGAGCCAATCCATCCCTACGATGATATCGAAACTGCCCAACTCCATCGGCAACAAGTCGATGGTAAATGTGTGATCTACGAGTGTAAGTGCGCAGTTCCTATGTATAGTGCTAACTGTAACTTGTTTCCCATTTGCTACTTCGATAATGTAAGGGGAGTCTAAAGTTTCCTCATTAAGTCTAAGTTGTCGTGCAAAATCAGATGAAATAAAACTCTGGTCTGCACCAGTATCAAATAGTATAGATGCATAAGAGTCATGTAAAAGAAATGTACCAGTGACCACATTAGGGTCTTGGCGTGCAGCATTGGCTCCAATGACAAAAGCTCATCCTCGAGGTGCTTGTGCTCCTAGTTGCACTCTCTTAGGATAGTTGCGGGAGAAATGACCTGTTTCCCCGCAGGTGTAGCATCCTCTGTTGCTGTTGTTGTTGTTTGGGTTCTGTGGATTCTGTGGTGGTGGTGGTGGAGGTAGTGCTCTTGCTGCAGTGTTAGTAGCCTGGTTTACAGCAATACGACACTTGCTAACCCAGTGGCCAAACCGACCACATTTGGTGCACTTCCTACATTGAGCAGGAGGAGGATGATGGTACTTGCAGTGGGTGCACTGGGGATATTCTCCCCCATAACCCCTAGTAGCAAGATTGACAGGTGCTGCAGGTGCCTGTCTCAAAGGGGTAACGGTTGCATAGTTCTTGACAACCTTTTGTTTCTTCTTTTGGTGGTACTCTGGTTTCTTCGATGTTTTTTCCTTGGATTTCCCCGTGTCGTCTTTCAGAACTCCCGACTTCACCATTACATTGGTGAGTTTAGCTGAGAGGGAGATAGTAGACTCCAAAGTAGCTGGATAAGCAGCCAGCACGATGCTTTGGATACAAGAAGGTAATCCCGCTACATAGCGATCAATCAGCTTTTCCAGTGTTGGTACCATCTCTGGTACCAAAGCCACCAATTCATGATAGCGAGTGGTGAAGGTCATATGGTCCGCTCCCTTCATAACATGGTTTGAGAGCTCGATCTCCAACTATTGCAGTTCGTGTTTCGGACAAAATTCATTCCTCAAAAGAAGCTTAAATTCAGCCCAAGGCATTGCCATCGCCTCATCTCTTCCCTTTGCTCGAATCTGAGCATTCCACCATGTCAGTGCTCGCTTGCTAGATGAACCAGCTGCATAGCGAACTTTATGGTGTTCTGGACATCTGCTAATGTCCAGAGTGTTCTCCATTTTCTCTAGCCATTGGATTAATCCAACAGCTCCTTCAACTCCCGTGAAGCTAGGGGGTTTGCATCCTACAAAGGACTTGTAGGAGCAACCTAAAGTGTGACTAGTGTTTCCACTAGCATCCCCGGTGGTATGGCCAGAAGTGTTGCCATGTCCCTGAATCCGGTTTATCATCTCCGGGATGACATCTTTCAGTTGACTCGTCAGTTGAGTACTCAGCAGTGTCGCCAAAGCGATAGTAGCAGGATCAATAACCGGTCCCGTAGTAGTGTTCGGAGGAGGACTACGTGGAGGAGGAGGAGGTGGCGGTGGTGAATCAGGTGGTGTAGGAGTCAAAGAGTGAGGTGCAGAGACTTGTGGAGTCGGTTGTTTTCTCAGCGGCATTCTGATCATAACCAAAAGTATTTGGTTAGTGCAGTGATCGAATGCAGAAAACATAAGGCAAGATTAAGTCTTAAGTTCTCTACATGAGGGTCCCTAAGTTATAGTCTAGGCCAAACCGTTTAAGTAAATGACCTATTATTCTCTATAACCTTGAGCTCTGATACCAATCTGTCACCCCCCGAGCCGGCGGGGTTGGATCGGAGTCCAAGCCGGGCGGAAGGTTCCCGGGGTGTGATATCGTGGGTGATAATCAAGATGATCAGATTGTTTACATAGCATCAATGTTTAAGAATAACTAAAGCACAATCAAATGATAATTAGGATTACAAAGTTAAATTACATCGTCAATGTTTTGCAATTCAACTAAGTAAACCTATCAAAAGAATAACATGTTTCTATCTTGCATATGTACAAGATATCAAAAGTAATATGTATCATCAACAAAAGATGTGCTTCACAAAAGTCTACTAGGTCCTCTATCTGGGCCGCCTAGTATGCAATCCATAAGCCTTAGATTAAACCTGTTCATCACCTGAGAATGTATGTAAGAAAACAAGGTCAACACAATGGTTGGTGAGTTCATAAAGTTTATAAGTTTAAAATAGTTTTAACAAACCTCTTTCGGTAAAACCTTAACCTCATTAACTTCACATGCAATATCCAAGTCGGTATGCGTATATATAGGGCATACCCCTGGGTCGAGCCTACAACCTGCCTAGACGCCGTCCCACCACATACTAATCCGGATATGACACTGTTGTTAATAATAATTAAGCATTTTACCTACCAATCAACCCATTCCTCATCAAAGCTTTTGTTGTCTGTTTCAAAGTTTACAAGTCTATATTGTTTACAAGTGTTAGTTTCAATGTATGTTTATCAAGCATCAAGTTTCACACGCACATAGTTTAGCTGTCCCTAATCCCATACGTGAGTACAAGCTCTGCACTAGCAGTAGTTTAGCAATTACGTAGCTCACGGATTAGTTAAGCTTAGTCTAGCAATTACGTGTCTCCTATACAAGATAAAAGCTCTGGTTTACCAGTAGTTTAGCAATTACATATCTCATATATAGACACAAGCCATGCATACACAAGTAATTTCCAGCAATTACATATCTCATATAAGCAGACAAAAGCTCTGGATTACCAGTAGTTTAGCCATTACATGTCTCTTATATAGATAATAGCTTAGCATCGCAATGTCTATGTTTAGCAATTACATACCTCATATAAGCAGACAAAAGCTCTGGATTACCAGTAGTTTAGCCAGTACTTGTCTCTTATATAGGTAATAGTTTAGTCTCGTTACGTTTATGTTTTACATATATCTCAATCCATAGGTACAAGCTCTGGATTACCAGTAGTTTATCCATTACGTAGCCTATGGTTAGATATATGTACCATGTGTCATGCGCAAGTAGTAGTTTCAAGCATAAAGTTTCAAGTGTTCACACAATGTTTCATCATGAATCCCATAAGTTTGCATCAAGTCTCAAGTTCATAGTATCAATGTAGAAAATCGGTGAGCTGAGGAGAGACTAACTTAACCAGGATCAAGAGCTTAGACAAAGCTTTTGAGGTTTTGCTCCCTCTGGAATTTTGCTCTTTAGTTATTTTAGTGTTTAGTTTTCTTAAGTTAGAAGAAAAGAAAAGAGAAAATAGTAGGACAACACAAAGAAGATTCAGAAAAGTGTTGTTATTTTATTCATTAGATGCTGGGGTATAAATAGCCCCGACATTTAATGTTTCAGGAAAAATACAAGAAGAAGACAAACAGATAAGACTGATGACACTATTACAGACACTGTAGCATCATAATAGTACAAGTGTAAAGTCAACGTAGGATCTTTAAAGATCTTAGTTCAGACTTTTGTACTGATGCTAATACATTATTCTTTCGGAAGCTCTTCATAGGAAACTATCTAATGTAGACAGTTATCCTAAAGAAGGTTACATTTATCCTTTCATCAGAAGAAACATATGTCTTCTGAAATATTGTTTTTCTTCCGAGGCAGATGTCTTTGGAAGTCTTCCGAAGTAAATGACTTTTATTCTTCGGAAGCAAAAGTTCTCTTCCGATAGTGTCTTCTGAGGTTTGTCTTCAGATAGAGTCTTCCGAAGCAACTTCTGAAGTATTGTCTTCGGAAGCAATTTTCTTTTATTTGTCTTCGGAAGCTATTGTCCTGCAACATTTATTACAAAGATTATTTGAAAGGTGGTTTTGCTTCGTCAGTCCTTATTTTCCAACAATCTCCCTCTGGACTGATGAAGCCAAAACCACTTAATGTTAGATCCCAATCAATTTCTAGAACATCAGACTCAGTGGGGAAAGAACATGAGAATGATTCAAATGGGGTCTCAGTAAAGCAAAGGCTTCTTTGTTTATCAGAGCTAGGCTTCTTTTGTTTATTTAAGCGTTAGCCACCTTTTGAGTTAGCCACCTTTTGAGAATAGTTTATGTATTATCTCCCTCTTTTTGGCTTAATCAGCCGGAGACAAGGCAGGGAAGAAAGAGAGGTAGAAAGAAGTGGGCGAAATGCTCCTTGAAAGGCAGTGGAGGAAGGGTAGTAGTAGTGAAGGTGGGTGAAAAGATTAGAAAACCTTCAAATGAAGGTGCCTGCATGGGGTTGGATTTGGATTACAGGACTAAAGATATCCGTTAATTCCATAGTGTGAAGAACTGATCCGTCCATCATTTTGTAGATGTCATCCGAATCCCTGACTAGAGAGTCAGTTTTATTATGACCTGAGTCCATCTCAGAAATGTCATAAACCCGTTTTTGTTGGTTCTGGGGATTTCCAGCCTTAGTTTAAAAGAAAAACTTCATTGGCTGTTGCCATACCAGGAGTCTTATTGCCTAATCCATTCAGATGAGAATTCATTGAATTTTCATGTGAAATGGATGCTTCTGATATATGATCAGGAAGTCAAGATGGACTTGACGATCGGATCTCATCCTCTTTTATAGGGTAGAGAAATGTTGATAGATAGTGGGGGGCTTTTAGAAAGAACAGAGTTGTCCCTAGGAGAGAGGACGACCAATTGAATGTCAACTGACATTTCAATGGTTAGTTAGGGTTCCCTTAGGAATACAACATCATCCTGTGAAGAGGATTAATGAGGAGCAGGATGGGAAGAGATTCTTGATATATCTGTGAGGATGAAACAGATGTATCCATGTGTTCAGTGGGAACACAATCATGTTCAGGGATCTCGTCTTCCTGAACAGATTTTTTGGGTTTATTAGGCTTGGAAGGTTTTGGAAAAGTATTTTATGGCCAGTACCTGATTTAGGTGTGGAAGAAGAGTGGATGTGGGTTTACTAAAGATGGGTATTTCTTTAGTATCATCCATCAATGTTCATCATTTTGAACATCAGTTAGTCAAGTCCGTTATAATATTATGAAGATCAAAGAGACAAACTGAAAGCATAGCCGGAACTATGAACATTTTTGATGATATACCAGATTATCAAAAAGATGTTATTTGAAATAGTTGCCTGTAAAGATCAAAAGGACTGACTTCTACATAATCAAGTTTTTCAGGTTAACCTAAAAAGTTCATGATTATGTATGAAATTATAAAGCTGAGATAGAATAAGAGATAAAGGTTGAGACTTACACATTTGGTCAAGAAGACATGTTCATGCACATCCGAAAAGTACAGACGAAGTTTTGTGAGGAATGAAGCCTGGTCCGAAGCCGTTACGCCATTATCATAAGCATGAAGCTTGCGACAAGGTAAGCATAAGTGCTTCGTGCCAGGCGACATGCCTGACAATTTATCATCCGTAACCATGAGCATTATTTAGAGTTTTCAAGAGGAAGAAGGGTTTCTTGAAAACCAGAGGAGAAATAGGGTTTAAGTAGAATTATGGAGAAGAAGAGGATAAATAAGGAAAGTAATCCGAGAAGATTATTGGTTAAAAAAATGGCGGTAATAATCTTCTTGAGCCGTGAGAGTCAGTATTGAGACTCGGGTCTATCAGAAAGATTGACAACTGTCACATCAAATGCAAAGCTCAAGATTTTTATTTCAGAATCGGAAGAATCTTATTTTAGACACAAGTTAAATAAACTTATGAAAGTTTTCGGAAGAAGAAAATAGAAGAAGAAGATATCTTCGGAAGAAACGACATCGGAAGGAGAGGAATGTAACAATGGAAAGTTTAAACATCAGATAGATATGAAGCAGTGATTATATGGCCACTGATCCTATCTGTGTATAGAGATAATTACTGAAAGAAATCAAGATTTCTTTATCAGTTGTTTATCCAATATCCATTGTCTGGATAATTTATAAAAACTATCCTTTAATGTTTATTAACTCATATTTATCATGCCCAGTTTTGCTACCAACTTAGAGAAAGTTGAGGAGTCTAACGGCTTGGTAAATATGTCAGCTATTTGATCACTTGTAGAGACATGTTCTGGAACTATTAGTCCTTTTTCAAAACAGTCTCTAATGAAGTGATGCCTTATTTCAATGTGTTTGGTTTTAGAATGATAGACAGGATTCTTTATTATGTTTTTGGCAGCTTCGCTGTCTATCAGAAGAGGTGTTTTTAGTTCAGTTATTCCAAAATCTAGCAGTTGGTATTGTAACCAAAGAATTTGGGCAGTGCAATGGGCTGCTGCAATGTATTCAGCTTCAGCAGTTGAATTTGACACTGATGTTTGCTTCTTGCTTTGCCATGACACTAAGCAACCTTCAAAGAAATGACAACCTCCTGAAGTAGACTTTCTGGTGAGCGAGCAACCAGCATAATCACTATCTGTAAAACCAACAAGCTTGCAAATTTGATTAGCAGGATACCAAATACCTAGCACAGGAGTACCTTTGAGATATCTGAGTATCCTCTTCACAAATGAAAGATGAGATTGTTTGGGAGCATATTGGTATCTTGCACAAACACATGTTGCATACATGATGTCTGGCCTTGATGCAGTAAGATACATCAGAGAACCAATCATGCACCTGTAGAGAGTTTGATCTACAGGTTCACCATTGTCATCTGGACATATGCCAGGACTTGTTGCCATGGGAGTAGAAATTATTTTGCAATCATTCATATCAAATTTATTTAGAAGATCTTTTACATATTTAGATTGATGAATGAAAGTCCCGTGTGGGGTTTGTTTGACTTGAAGTCCTAAAAATGTTTTTAGTTCACTTAAAGCACTCATTTCAAACTTAGAAGACATTAGTTTAGAGAATTGTTCACACATGGACTGTTTTGTTGATCCAAAAATGATGTCATCAACATAAATTTGGACTAACAAGAGTTCCTTATCTACCCTTTTTATGAACAAAGTCTTATCAATGGTCCCCCGAGAAAAATTATTAGAAAGAAGGAATTGAGATAGAGTGTCATACCATGCTCTTGGAGCTTGTTTTAGACCATAAAGTGCTTTGTCTAGTTTGTACACCCAATCAGGATGATGAACATCATCAAATCCTGGTGGTTGACAAACATAGACTTCCTCTTTTATTGTTCCATACAGGAAAGCACTCTTTATGTCCATTTGGTATACCTTTATGTTATGTGAGATGGCAAATGCTAGGAAGAGTCTAATGGCTTCCAATCTTGCCACAGGAGCAAAGGTCTCATCATAGTCAATACCTTCCTCTTGACAATAACCTTGCACCACTAACCTGGCTTTATTTTTTATTATAATGCCTCTGTCATCTGTTTTATTTCTGAATACCCATCTGGTTCCGATGGGATATTTTCCATCAGGCAAGGGACATAGAGTCCAAACATTTTGCCTTTTGAACTGCAACAGTTCATCTTGCATTGCCTCTATCCAATTATTGTCTTTAAGAGCCTCCTGATATTTAGACGGCTCAATTTGGGATAGAAAGGCTGCATGAAGACAAAAGTTTGAAATCTGGCTTCTTGTTTGAACTCCTTTACTTAGATCACCTAAGATTTGTTCTAGAGGATGATTTTTGTTGAAAGGAATGATGTCCAAATAGTTATTTGAGGAGGCAGCATCGGAAGAAGATGAGTTTTCAATGGGGCTCAGAGAGTTTAGAATGTGATCAGGAACATCTATGGATGCATTATCCAAGACAGGAGATAAAGGAGTAGATGGTATATCATCTTGGTTTTGAGAATTTGCTTCTTGAGAATTTATTTGATGAGATGGAAAAGAAGTGAAGAACTTTTAAACAGAATCTTCCTCAATAGAAGATAGATCTTCAGAAGTTTGACATGACTCTGTCGAAGGAGAAGAAGAAGGGATGGAAGGGATGAATGAGAAGCTTTCAAGATCAAAAAGATCATCGGGTGCAGAAGGAAAGGATGAGGTTGATGCTAATTCATTGAATTTTACATCAATAGATTCCTCAATTATTTTTGTTCTGAGATTGAAAGCTCGATATGCTTTAGAAGTCTGAGAGTATCCAACAAAGTATCCAGAATCAACTTTAGCAACAAATTTGGACAAAGAGTCTTTTGTATTTAGGATAAAACACGGACATCCAAAGATTTTGAAGAAGGAAATGAGAGGCTTTATTTTATACAGAACTTCATAGGCAGTCTTGTTATGTCTTTTTACAATGTGAACTCTGTTCATTACATAACAAGCAGTGTTTACTGCCTCAGCCCAGAATGATAAAGGTAATCCTGAGTCTGCAAGCATGGTTCTTGCAGCTTCAATTAGTGTCCTGTTCTTTCTTTCTACAACTCCATTTTGAGCAGGAGTTCTAGGAGCACTATATTGTCTAAGGATTCCTTTAGAAATATAGAATTTATCAAGAACTTGATTTTTGAATTCTGTGCCATTGTCACTCCTCATCATTTTAACAGGAAGACTGAATTGTCTTTCAAGATGAGTGACAAGAGCAATTATTTTATCAGAAGTCTCATCTTTGCTGAAAAGGAAGAAGGTCCAGCAAAATCTTGAGTAATCATCCACAACAACTAGACAATATATTTTTCTTGCCAAACTAGCTACCTTCACTGGACCAAACAGATCCATATGAAGCAGATTAAGACAGTTAGTTGTTTTGGATTCCTCAATAGACTTATGTGAAGTTTTATGTTGCTTTCCCTTTAAGCAAGATTCACATTGACCTTCAAAATGAAATTCTTTAGAAGGCAATCCTCTTACTAGAGAAAGGGTTGAAAGCTTGTGAAGAGTTTGGTGATTAAGGTGACTGAGTCTCCTATGCCAGAGAGTGGTTTCAGAAGATGATGCTTTGGCTATCAAACATGTAGGTGAAGATGTTTGAGAGTCAGTAGTCATATCTACAACATAGACATTTCCACGTCTTCTAGCCGTTAGCAAGGTGTGTTGATCAATCAAGACCTTTATTTTAGAGTTTATTTCTGGAGAAAGAATTTTGCAACTATCTTTAGTGAAAAATGAATTAAATTTTTTGTCAGCCAGTTGAGAAACACTCAAGAGATTAAACTTGAGGTTTTCAACTAAGCTAACATCTTTAAATTTCAAATTTCCTCTTGAGACAGAACCGGATCCCACTATCCAACCTTTTGCATTGTTTCCGAAAGAAATAGATCCTCCATTATTTGGAACGAAGTCATTTAGAATGGATCTGCATCCAGTCATGTGCCTAGATCCTCCACTATCCACATACCAGAGATGATTTTGGTTTGAAGAGGATTTCTGCACATGAGAATTATGTACAAAAGATTAGATATGGGGTATTTTATTTTATTTATTTGTTTGGTTTATTTTGTTGTGTATCTTTCATCAATTTCTGCATCATTAACATCAGTTGTTGCTGATTTTGTTGGAGAAGATTGATTTGAGAATCCACGGGAGAAGAGTTAGCACCATTATTAGAGTAAGAAACTGGGTTCACCGTAGAATAGGGAGGTGGTGTTCCCAAAATGGAAGGTCTGGAGTTAGTACTCAAGGAAGAGGGTAAGATAGAGGAAGAATGAAGATGTGTCCCAACAGATTGGTTACTTGCTGTTCTTACTTTCTTCATCTTATTAGGGAGGTTCCCTTTAGATGAAGAAGTATGATCAGCTTTCAACTTATTAGCCTTTATCCTAGCTTTCTCCAAAGGTGTTTTTGTTCTGCAGTTTTCAGTAGCATGATTGTACTTAAAACATTTTAAGCAGGCTGGGGAAAGAGAGGAATAATTTGGGATGAAAGGTCTATTTGCTTTCATTGTGGGATAAGGAGGATGAGGATGAGAAGGAGGAAACTGGATATTAATCATAGGTTCTTTTCCTTTATCAAGATTTGACTTGATGTTAGAAGTAAGACCCGATTTTGTTGTTTCTTCTGAACTATGAGTAGAGCTCATATCAGGGGCAATCTCATTTTGTTCTGAAGAGTTATTGTGTTGAACTGAGTTCAACTGAGGTTTTTCTATTCTTGTCAGATTTGTATTAGTGGGGTATACAAACTTAGAAAAATAGTTTGGATGATACACCAAAGGAGGTGTATCTATTATTGGAGGAATTTCATCAGGAAGAAAGGTTGGTGAGATAGGTTCAGGAGTGGTTTCTTCCTTATTGTTATCGATTGGGGTGTAATCCTCTGGTTGAGCAGTGTGATTATACCCAATCCCAAATCTTGCTTTGCTGTGAACTTGCTTTTGTAGAAGCATTTTGAATCCTTTGCAAGACTCTACCCACTTTTCACAGCTTACTTGAGTTTGAGATAATTCATCTTTACAAGCATAATATTTTTCTCTTTGTAGATCAAACAATGCTTGTAAATTGATTTTCTGAGTTTTTAAAGCACAGATTTCATTATCTTTTATTTATATTAATTTTTCCACTTCAGAATTTTTATTGTCAAGGAATTGTTCCAACTCCTGATTTTGCTTTTGAAGCAACATATTGGCTTTCTTTATTTTTGCAAAGGCCTCTATGCAAGCATTGGAACATAGTTTTTCTAAGGTAGAAGAAGATACCTGAGCATCAGAAATATCTGCTTCAGGTTGATCAGAGGAACAAGAATCTTCACCAACAGCCATAAGAGCAAAATCTGTTGGTTCAAAAGTGATGAGGGCATGGCCAACATCTTCAGGCAAGCTGCTCCAGTCTATGTACTCTTGGGAGAAAATAGCCTGTTGACCAGATGATAAAGATTGGACAGCATATCCGGGAGCATTTATTTGTGAAGAAGGAGCTGTAACAACTTGAAGTGAGGCAGGAGTAAGTTCGTACATGTTTCCATTTGCAGCTTGTACATATTGCACATTGTTAGAAGAAGAGTTTTGTGCAATGTGTGCTGATTCTTGAGGATTATTGGACCTTTTGAAAGAGGAAGAGGTGGATGAATGTGGTGTTGAAGAGGTGTGTGAAGGTATGTTTGGAAAGGTCACATAAGAAGAAGGGTTAGAGTTGTTGGACCGATCGGGAGCTCGGAAACAATCCGAATCCAATGTAAAACTACTCTATAGCCTCTGGAATAGTGCGGAATCCTATTCCAGGGTTTTCCAATCGAAACCAACAGAAACCGTGGTGATCCGAGGTTGTAGGAACAACGTGGAAGCAACAATCGAACACCACGGGTTGAGAATCGAACTTGGATGATCAAGAACCGCTCAAATCTTCTAGGGTTTTGACACTTGAGTCTCAGGGAAGAAGGAGGGCTCTGGAAAGTTAGAGTTGAAATGATTTGAACTTCTATATATAAGCTGTAGTCATTCGGCCGAATGAGTGGCCGAAGCAGCTCATTCGGCGAATGACTAAGCTCGAATGAGCTATCAATCGAATGAGTCATTCGGCGAATGACTCATTCTATCGCCAGACATTCGCTATGATGTTCATTCGGCGAATGACTTCATTCTAGAGTCATTCGGCCGAATGAGCAATCTTCATACTCAACATTAATTTAATCAAATCAACTAAACATATAATTAATAATAAACATTAAGAATGATATATAAAGACAACTTCCATTAATAACTTTGAACTTTACATGATTAGAGTTACAAAACTGAACTAGGGACATTACATGTATCAACAAACTCCCCCTTGGACCTAGTTCAACTCTTGGAAGTGTCTTTCTTGAAATACTTTTCTGAGATAGCTTTCCAATCTGCTCCAGCGTGTATCTTGAAAATGCTGCAGAGACGGATCACTCTCATAAACTGCAAGGCTTGAACCATGTCTGGAACATCAAAGAAGATCTGATTCCTGAATAGAGCTTGGACATCTTTATGAGACAGGTTCGTCAGCCACATGGGATCAAAAATTCTGACAGTCTCCCACTTCTTGTCTTTGCAAAGGACTATCACCGCTTCACCAGTGCGCCCGTCATAGTACCACCATCGGAAGCCATCCATAAAGTCTTGACGCATCTTCCGCAGGGGAATCCTCTTCAAAACTCTAGGGGGAAGCCACTTCAGGATCACTTTATGCTTGCGGGTATCACCATCAATCTCTGGCAAATAATATCTTTCTGGCTGCTGTGGTTGAAAGTTCACCCATCTCTTCCGGTATTCATACTTGATTTGTCGAGAAAACCAAGCAGACATCCCGGAGTCTTCACTGTATAGCATATTTAGACGTGCTAACTGATTGACTTCGAATCCAGGCAACGTCTTGAAATCATGTGGGTGTTTGAAATAGTCAATCCCTTTCTCTCTCTTCACAGCATAGCACCCAAGATCATGGAAGTATGCCCAGCTTAGAATCTGACCTCCAGCTTTGTAGCCTTTGGTCCTGTAAACTTTCTTGTGTGTGGCTGGCATCTTCTATGTGCTTTGCTTCTTCAACACTTCCCAATAAGCAGCCCATTCTTCTTTTCTTCTCTTTTGGTCATCGGCTTCAGCCTTGCTTGCCTCAACTTGTTCCTCCAGATATCTGACCAAGAGATCCTCTGTTTCTTGATCAAATGGTTCAGTGAATATAGGCAGCTCGTCTTCAGCCGATGTATACTTTGGGTATTCTTCATCTGTGATGTCTTCCAAAATAACCTCATCAACATCATCAAATGGCTCTGGTTCAGGCTCTTCAAAAATGGGAACTGAGGTGTCATCAGTAACAACCTCATCAGGATTCAACCTGAATAGCTCAGCTATTTGCTCTTTGGAGAGGCAGTGTATAATCTCTCCCTCCTCCTTGTCATAGCTCACTGAGTGCAGTATAATGCCTTGAGCGTCCAAGATCATAGTCAGTGTCTGATCAAGCTGACGTCTCAAAGGCACAGCTTGTACTTCCTCAGTAGCTTCTGGTTCGGCTGTCTTCGAGGGAGACGAAGGAGGAGGAGCCTGAGCCTTCTTGTCATTTGATTTCTTGGACCGGATCTCAGAAGAGGGAGGGGCTTGATCATCATTGTCATCATCATCATCGTCATCAGTACTGGATGATTCAGAAGACCCACTCCCAGATCCGTCCTTGTCATCACCAGCATCATCATCAGATTCTTCATCCTTCTCAGAATCTTCATAATCAACCTGTTCCTCCTCAGACTCTTCTTCTTCTTCTTCTTTGTCTGAATCATCGGAATGGACTTCCACACCTTCGAGCCTGGGAGTGCCTTCCTTGGAACTCTCGACAAGTTCAGCAAGGCGAGCATTCTCAGCTTCCAGAAGAAGGATCCTCTCGTTGAAACCAGTGGCAGTCAAGGCCAACTGATTGTGCTCATCGATATACTTAAGCAGTTGCTCTTCTTGTTGAGCAGACCGAGCTCTAAGATCAGCTCGTTGATCAGCTGCCTGCAGCAACAAGGCATCCTGATCATGGATCCTTTGAGTGAGCTGAGCAATCTTAGACTCTTGCTCCATGTTCTTCTCCATCAATCTGAGAACCATACTGTTCAGTGTGCTAAGCTGATCCACAACTGACACAGTAGGTATAAACGTATCAGCTCGTGATGTAGATGGGCCAGAAGAAGCAGCAACATAAACCGGCTCACGAATAAAAGGAGTGGTCAGAGGGGCAGTAGTAGTCTGAGCAGGAATGGCCCTTGACCTTGTCAGTGAAGAAACTGACACAGCTGCTACTGATGTAACAGTAGATGTAGCAGCTGTAGTCAGTTCTGACCTCCTTTGGAAAGAGAACCTAGATCTCTTTCCCCTTCCAGCTCTAGAGGATGTAGGCGGAGAAGAGATAGCAGTCACAGCCACGGTAACCGGTGCGGAAGACCGAGGTGGAGGAGAGAGATCAAACTCAGGAACAAAAGAAGGATCGGTAATCTCTTCAATCTCTGCTTCACTCCTTTTTCTCTTCTTCATCTCCATCTTTCCTCCTTCCATCACCTTTTCAAACTCATCATCATGAGTGGCTTCAGAATCAGAACTGGAACCAACATCATCACCATCTTCACCATCATCAGAGTCCTCTGACTCATCATCACTTTGAGGAGCTGTAGCATCAACAGAGGTAGCAGTAGTAACAGCAGTGGAAGTAGTAGCCAGGAAGTCTAAGTCCATCAAAGAATCAACATCAATGTCCTCTTCCTGTGCTGTAGACAAACCAGCATCACCACCAGTAACTGTACCACTAACATCAACCATGCTCACAAAAGCAGCAGTGGTCATGTATCCAGAACTCATCTCCACCACACCTGAACTCACTACAGCAGCAGTGCTCACTATCACTGTGCTCTCACCAGCTCCAGCACCACTAGGGCCTGCCTCATCATCACCATCACCTCCATCACTGTCGTCTCCACCAGCCGGTACAACTATGTCTTCGACATCTGAATCAGAGTCAGCATGCCTCCATCTACGACCAGCTGGAGCTCTATAATCAGGTCGAGAGAGGTGACCGAATAAAGATCTGGTGGCTGGCTTCCTCTCCTTCCCTCTGTATGACAGAACTCTATTAAGAGTAGTGTCATTCATGTGCTCTAACCGAATGACATCCGCATTGATCTTCGGAAGATCTGGAACTTGGGCATCAATGATTTGCTGTAGAAACCTCGGGTACATGAGGAACTTCTTGTCACCCTTGAGAACCACGTTCTCCTTCATGTGAATGAAGATCATCTCTGAGAAGTTGAAGGGTTTGTTGAGCACTAAAGCAGCAAATGCGCACTGGATGGTCTCACGCATATCATCAAAACCACCTCGCCTCGATCCAAGACAGTGAACCAGGACATGTGCTAAATACTTGAATTGAGGAGACATAAAAGCCTTGTTGAGAATGCCAGCTCCAATATCACCCTCATACTTGCACTGTAGAAAGCATCCACGAACCATAAATCGATCAAGTAATGATGGCTGATCTGGAGAGTCTTGAAATCCACAAATTCTCCTGATGTGTTCAGCAGAAACCACTATATCATGCCCTTGAACTTTGCCCCTTATGACTGTAGGCTCGGCCTCGCAGTCAATGTCAGCAGATGACCAGAAATCCTGCTGATGCGAATGATAAGGCACATGGACAGTAGATATGGCAGTGAATATCCTCGAACGCCTCAGAAAAGTAATGATGTCTGAGTAGTGCTTCGCGTTCGGAGTGGTCAAATCTAGATGAGCACAAATGTTGTGCTTAGGAACTGACTTGTAACCTGCCATGCTGCACAATAGAAGAAATAAACATGTTAGTACAAGACAATCATCAAGAAACTGAAATCAACAGGAAATCAGAATGACAGATTAACTGATGTGCCGAATGATAGTGATTCGCCGAATGAGTCATGTGATCGAATGAGTCATTCGTCGAATGAGGTTCATTCGTCGAATGAGCCATTCGCCGAATGAGATATAGACAAGGCTGGTCATTCGTCGAATGAGCCATTCGCCGAATGAGGTTCATTCGCCGAATGACGACATTCGGCGCCCATTTTGAATTCAAAATCCCTTTTTCAAAAATCAACAATCAGTTCATAAAAATTGCACACACACACTCAGAATCAACCGATTAAGACTTTTAATACAGGTCTTAGGTAGTTTCAATCCCATTTTGATAGTCTATTTAAACGGCGATTTACAAAACCCTAAAACCCTAAAATCACAACTGTTTTTGATGATTTCACGGTTGAAAGTGCTTGATAATCGATCTCCAAATACCTGAGATGAAATAGAATGTGATTGTCAGAAGCAGGGTTAACAAAAGTAACCGAAAATCGATCTAAGACAAGGAGAGTGATAATCGCCGAATGAAGGAGCTCTGGTGTGTCGAAAGAGAATATGGTCGAATGACCTCTCATTCGGCCGAAGGACTATTATATAGTCAAGCTCATTCGCCGAATGAGTCCTGCGAATAGGGCCATTCGGCAACACCTATTCGCCGAATGAGAATGTCGAATAAGACATTCGACACCCTTAATTCGTCGAATGATGAAACCTTTGTGTATGATTGATTCGGTCGAATGACTCATTCGCAGAATGAGTTCATTCGGCCGAATGAGTTCATTCTACCTCTCATTCGGACGAATGAGAGATGAAAACCTCCAAACCTCAACTATTTCAACATTTGACATTTTGAGCAATAAACCTTTAACAATTTATGAAGATATGTCTGGTTGGTTCAGGATTCGGATATGACATACATCCGAATCTACAAATGATCATCTAAAACAAGATTGAAAATATAAAATCTTTTTGTATTTTTCTGAAACAACCACTACAACTGTACAACAATAACTAAGAATAAATAAACACATGTTTTTGTGAGAGGTCCATTAATAAAATAACACACATCTCTAATCACATCATATTGTCTTCAATGAACGCTTCACTTTCAACACAATTTCATTATGATACGATTACTGATATATTTGTCCAAACTTAAACCGAACAATACATAACTACTAAACAAACTATATGATCACTCATATTTTCTGATTGAGTTCCCCAATTCATTTCATCAATAAAGATCAAAAACAGTTCAAAACTCATTTCAGCATATCTTAAAACCAGTCATCATGAATTTAATAAGATTCAAACATTTATTATCTTTTTGTATTTTTCTTGTTCTATCCAAATGGATGGCTTCAGCTAGGTCCGTCCCAGCAATATGGCACATGTATGGAATCGAACTTTATTTGTTTAAGTATTTCTCAAGCTTAATACCAGCTTGCATTAGGTTTTCTTCAAGCTTAATACCAGCTTGTTTTTAGTTTTTCATCAAGCTTAATACCAGCTTGTTTTTGATTTTCCTCAAGCTTAATACCAGCTTGTTTTTATTTTTCTTTGAATGAAACCTCATTTGATTCCATGATGACAGGTGTATGCTTGATTTGAGTCAAAAACCGTTTCTCACTCAAATGATTTAATAAAATGGATCCCACAGATCAAACTTTCTAAGTTATCACAAGTTGTTTATTCATTTTGTATAGTCAGCCTATCAGTACATCCCATCACAATTTTTAATTTTTCTATTGTTTTTGGTTTTTCAAATTTTCTATTGTTTTTGGTTTTTCAAATTTTCTATTGTTTTTGGTTTTTCAAATATCATAATTTCTCCCCCTAAAAACCTAAAAATAGAAAATCTTTTTGAGTTTTTGATGATGAAAAAGAACTATAAAAAAATGAAAATACTGAAGTAAAATGAATAAAGTAAAGACTATCTAAGTAAAAATGATGATCATTTGTTAGACTCAGATGAGGATTGAACTTCATCCTTTTGAAAAACACCATTAGCCGATAACAGATATAAAAATCTGGGTTTATCAAATGCTTTTGTAAAAAGATCGGCTTTCTGGTGATCGGTGTGAATTTTCACAACATCGATTAATTTCTTTTCAAAACAATCACGTATGAAGTGATATTTTATGTCGATGTGTTTGGTTTTGGAGTGCTGAACTGGATTTTTAGTGACAGCAATGGCGGCAGTATTATCAACATAAATAGGAGTGTTAGAAAAATGTAACCCATAGTCCCTGAGTTGCTGTTGAATCCAGATGATTTGTGAACAGCAACTAGCAGCAGCAATATATTCAGCTTCACAGGTTGAAGTAGACACCGACGTCTGCTTCTTACACTGCCAGGTGACCAATCGGTTTCCAAAGAACTGACATCCTGCAGATGTTGACTTGAAATCTCTCTTGCATCCGCCATAATCTGAATCACTATATGCAGTAAGCTCAAAATTATCATCATTAGGGTACCATAAGCCAAGTTCCGGTGTACCCTTCAGATAACGCATAATCCTTTTGACAGCAATGAGGTGAGATACTCTTGGTTTGGATTGATAGCGTGCACACAAGCAAGTGGCGAACATGATATCTGGCCGAGAAGCAGTAAGATACATGAGAGATCCGATCATTCCTCGGTACAGAGTGGCATCAATTAACTCCCCCTTTTCATCTGGAGTAATCCCGTGATTAACAGCCAGTGGGGTACCAGCAGGCTTAGCATCAGACATACTGAACCGGCTCAGAATGTCACCAACGTATTTGGTTTGATGAATAAAAATCCCTGCCTCAGACTGATCCACCTGCAAACCCAAGAAAAATTTCATCTCTCCCATCGAACTCATTTCAAATTTTTCTTTCATAACCTTCTCGAATTCCTTGCACAGACTATCATTTGTGGAACCAAAAATTATGTCGTCCACATATACTTGCACCAAGAGTAAGTCACTGTCCTTCTCACGGATGAATAATGTGCAGTCAATGACACCTCTTCTGAACCCGTTGTTCAGAAGGTGAGTAGAAAGTGTCTCATACCACGCTCGCGGAGCTTGATGCAATCCATATAAGGCCTTGTCTAGCTTGTAGACTTGGTCACGATGCAATGGATCCTCAAACCCGGGAGGTTGACTGACATATACGGTTTCACTGATCACACCGTGAAGGAACGCACTCTTGACATCCATTTGATAAACTTTAAACTTCTTAAAGGATGCATAAGCCAAGAAGATACGAATGGCTTCGAGTCGAGCAACCGGAGCAAACACCTCATTGTAGTCCAACCCTTCTATCTGTCTGAATCCTTGAACCACCAGACGTGCTTTATTTCGCACTATGATCCCGTGATCATCTTTCTTGCAACGAAGAACCCATCGAGTACCAATAACTTTTGCACCTTTGGGTCTGTCAACCAATTGCCAGACACCTAACTTTTTGAACTGTAATAGTTCTTCTTGCATTGCATCAACCCATGATTCTTCCTTGAGGGCTTCAGTGACAGTACGCGGTTCAACTTGAGAGATAAAGCAGGAATGAGCACAAAAGCTTACATCTGCAAAATCAAGAATGTCTGCAAGACCACCTGAAGAAATCTGACTTCGAGTTTTCACTCCATCTAAAGGACTCCCAATAATGTTGTCTTGAGGATGAATACGATTGATTCTTCCAACAGGATGAGCGGGAACCTCAACCTCAGGATCTAAGTTATTCAAATTCAAATCCTCAAGACCAGGTACAAGGTTATCAACAACTGGTTCAGGAGCAGCTGGAGGATTGTCATCTGTATCTGAGCTGTCATCATTTATCTGTGTAGAGGGACCAGATGCAGATGTAGGTTGAGAAGTTTCATCAGGTGCATTCTGTACATCATACAGCATCTGAACAGCAACATCTTCATCTGAATACATGGGGGGCATATTGAATGAATCAAAAAGACTGGAATAATCAAACATCCAATCTGGCCCTTTTCCAGGTGGGGCCATTGAATATTTCTGAACGTCTACATGGTACCACTCCTCCACATTATGAGTTGCAATGTTGTAAACTCGTTTGTTTGAAGTGCTATACCCAAGAAAGTACCCTTCTTCCACCTTTTCATTGAACTTGCCTTGCTCATGTTTCTTAAGCATAGTGCATGGAGCACCAAAAGGTTCTAGATACTTAAGATTTGGCTTTCTGTTATGGAGCAGTTCAAGGTATAACAAGCATTAGCTACAGCTTCGTTCCAGAATTGAACCGGTAGAGAAGAATCAGCAAGCATGGTTCTAGCAGCCTCAATCAATGTCCTATTTTTGCGTTCAGCAACACCATTCATTTGAGGAACATATGGAGCACTAAATTGTTGCACAATGCCTCTTGCATTACAAAAATTCTCCATGTTGTGATTTTTGAACTCCGTTCCATTATCAGTTCGAAACTGACGAATCTTGAGCTTATAAAGTGATTCAAGTTTGGTAACCAAAACTTGAATGCAATCAAACGTCTCAGACTTCTCCTTTAAAAAGAAAACCCAAGAGTATCTGGAATACTCATCAGTGATGACAAGACAGTATTGATCTCCAGCTATACTCTTTCGATTCACAGGACCAAATAAGTCCATGTGGAGAAGCTCAAGAGGAACATTGATTGAATGAAGCTTTTTCAGCTTATGAGACTGCTTGGCTTGCTTCCCTTTCTTGCAGGATACACAGATATCAGACAGCTTAAAATTCTTCAAGCTAACTCCCTCAACCAGACTATTGTGTACCAAATGATTCATCTTACGTAAACTCAAATGGCCCATCCTCTTATGCCAAAGGATTGAATCTTTTTCAGTTGCCTTTGTCATAAAACATGAAGCTGTGGAGGATGTAGTTGAAGCTGTGGCCATATTGAGAACGTACAAATCTTGCTTCCTCGGAGCAGACATCAAATCCAATCTTCAGGTATTTTAACACCTTGCTTGAGAATGTAACATTTTGAATCATCAAATAAGACCTTGTACTCTTTGTCACAAATCTGAGAGACTGACAGGAGGTTGTTTTCCAGCTGTTTAACATATCTGACATTATCAAATGAAACTTGTCCATTTGTCAGAATTCCCTCTCCTGTAATAAACCCGCCTTTGTCACCGGCAAAAGCAACATATCCACCTCGAACTGCATTCACATTGGTGAGCAGAGAAATATCACCAGTCATGTGTCTGGAAGCCCCACTATCAACGATCCAATTGCTGTTAACTCCAGCTTTTGGGGCAACCTGCACAATAAAGAGACAATCAGTTCACTTTGGGAACCCAAGCCTTTACAGTCTTGGGTTGACCCATAGAGTCTCGGATCCAAACATCAATCCATTTTCCATCAGGAAAAGATTTATCTGAAATAGGTGAAACAGAATCCTCAGATGATTTAACTTTCCAAATTGCATGTTTATCAAAAGAGGTTTTCAGATAAATGGATGATGATTTTGCTTGGTTAACTTTAGGCACACTTGGAACATGCAAAGTTTCCTGTTTTCCTTTACCCTTGTCTGAAGTGATAATCTGAACCGGTTGTTTGGCCTTTGTTTGAACAGGCTTAGGTACAGATTTAACCGGTTTTGGTAAAGCAGAATTTAATTTTCTGAAAGAAACAACCTTTGGCCTGATCAAATGAGGGCAAAATCTCACAATGTGCCCAGACTCACCACATTCAAAACAGACTTTATCACCTTTTTTATGAAAATGTTTTAAATCAGAAAATGGTTTTCTATTTGATTTAAAAACATTTGTTTTCTGACAATCTGGCTTAAAACCCAAACCTTTTGTCCCTTTGTTACCAACAAAAGCTGATTTGGTAACATGCTTAGCTTCAGACTCTTGTGAAGCTTTAACAAAGCACAATTCTTTGTAAATTTTTGAGTTGCAGATTGGGTCACCTTTCATAACAACAGAGGTTTGATTCCGAGGAGTACTATATTCTGATTCATCCTCGGAATCTGAGACCCAATCTTCAACAACTCCATCCACCCGAGATCCAGCAGTCGTTGAAGAACTCTGATTTGTACTCAGACCGACTGGATCAATTACTAACGGAGTAGTAACTTGAAAATCCTTTACATCTTTGTCATTTGGTGTATTGACAAATGCATTGAGGATGGGTGGAGGACAATTTTGATAGTTAACCTTTTCCTTCCCCTGATCAGTACCCCTACTGAGCATGTGCTCAATGATATAAGATGAGCTTTCATAGCTCATGAGCTTTTGTCCTAAGGTCTCATAGTCACACTCGACTATTGCTAACTTCTTCTTGATCTCATTGATGGTATTGAGATAAGAAGTGATAGCATCTTGCTTATTCAGCACTGCGATTTCTGCTTCATGCAATTGTCTATTTAAAAGATCAATTTTAGCTTGAAAATCTTTTTCATTAGATTTTAAAACTTTGTTAGCCTCAATGCACAAGTCGAGATCGTTCATCAAAACACTGTTATGTGTCTGATAAGCAAGGACCTTACTTCTAAGATCAACACAATTAAAACACTCTGAATGTGAAGATAAACAGTCAATGTATACCTGCTCTGACTCTGTAGAAGCAGAAGAGTTTACCATCAAGGCAAAATGAGTAGAGGAGTCATCAGCTTCAGCATCAGAATCTTGAGTGCTGAATCTGTCAGATTGTCTGATTCTGAACTTGAGATCTTGTCATCATTCCTCAATGAATCTACCCGAATGCTTTCTTCATTTTTACCTTCAGACTGCTGAATCTCTGCCACACAAGCTTTATCTTGATCTTCTTTATCAGCATTAAACCTGAAGTCCCAGTTCACCCCTTCATCCTGTTGAACCATTAAAGCTTTACTAGCAAAGGATGAAGATCCAACTTGAGAAGGAGAATCAATGGGAACTAATCTCCTTTCTGGATTGGCAGTAGAGGATTTCTGATGCTGAAATGGATTCTTGTTGCCAGCTTTCTTCGGCTGCTTGCATTGTCTGGCAAAATGACCCTTCTCACCACAGTTGTAGCATGTGACAGATGCCATATCAAATCCAAACTTGGACTCCTTGTTTAGATTGATATCCTTCCCAGTCCTTTTTACAAACTCCTTTGCTCTTCTAACTGCACTAGCCAATGCCCACATAATGTCAATTCTCTCCATGTCATCAGGATCAATCTGAGAGTAATCATCATTGGTCAAATATGGATTGCCGATCTGACCAGCAACTAATCCATCATATGAGCTAACCAATGTTGACAGAAGACACATATGCTCTTTTGCAATCTCTACTGTGACCTTGTCAAAGTTCTCTGTTTTTAGACTTGCGGTAGGCTGATGATGCTCTTGTTGTAAACTTGATGAAGAAGATTGACTGAAATTCATCTGAGCTGCAGATGAAGCTTCAGATGTTTTAGAAACAAAAGCAGTCTTCAGAGGAGCATGAGTTGTGGATTTATCAACTGTGGGAGTGGAGTAGTATAGAGAAGGATCTTGAACTTGCACAACTCTCTTGGCCTTCCATTTGTTCTCTATCTCCTGCTCTTTTAGCTTCTGAATGAAATCATTGATGTCCATATGAGCCATCATCTGATTTTGCTTGAGTACCATCAAGAAGGATTCTCACTTTGGAGGTAAAGCATCTGCTAAACACTGAATCTTTTCTTGAGTTGTAGTTTTGACCTCATGATTGAACAACTCACTCAACAGATGATAAAACCTGGCAATAAGTTCATCCAGTGACTCATTTCCCACATACATGAAGCTATTGAATTCCTTTCTCAGTGCCTTTGACTTGATACTCTTCAAAGCATCATTACCCTCATATCTTTGTTGCAGTGCATCCCACAGTAGCTTAGCCGAAGTAAACTGTCTAAACTGATGGAAGATATCAGTGGCAATGGACTGTGACAAAATAGCATAGGCTTTCTTCTCATAATCATACAGCTTCCTCTGAGGCTCAGTCATCCGTGTGACTAGCATAGGAGTTCCATCTTCATTCAGAGGCCTCAGATAACCTCCTTCAATCATCATCCACAGATTTGTATCCACCCCATTGATGTGAATCTCAAACCGATACTTCCAGTGAGGATAATCGTCTAAGGTTAGTAACTTGGGAGCTTTATTGGAGTTCCCCGTCTCATTCTCTGTCAATAATAATGTCTGAATACGATGATTCTGGTTCGCCATCAGTGCTAAGTCTTCCATTTAATCAGAAATGACAAATTTCAACACTTAGAAAAATCTCAGAAAAGTTGCCGAATGAACTGGTTTTGGCGAATGTCGGGGGCCGAATGAACAGAAACTGGCGAATGAAGACTGAGTATGACAACCGGCGAATGAGAAGATCGAATGACCTTTTCGGCGAATGACATATGTCGAATGAGTTCTTTCGTCGAATGAGAGTAGAGTATAAGACTTATTCGGCGAATGACAATGGCGAACGAGCTATTCGCCGAATGAGACCTATTCGGCGAATGAGGGGCTATTCGGCTGAACTTATTCGGCCGCCATAGTCATTCGGCGATCTGGGGTTTTCAGCAACGAAAATCGTGATAACTTGCGATTTTGACCAGATTTAAGCACCAAATTTGGTACAGAAGTTCAAGACATGATAACAAGCCAATTGGGAAAGAATTAGGGCAATCAAACCACAAAAACCCTTGGTTTTTCAATGAAATAGTAACTTGAAAAGCAAGAAAAATAGGGTTTTTGGAAGTTACGAAAATCAGGGTTTTGGGAGACTCAGATCTGATGATTTTGAGTGGAAATCGAGTAGAATCAAGAGCCAAAGCTCTGATACCACTTTGTTGGACCGATCGGGAGCTCGGAAACAATCCGAATCCAATGTAAAACTACTCGACAGCCTCTGGAATAGTGCGGAATCCTATTCCAGGGTTTTCCATTCGAAACCAACAGAAACCGTGGTGATCCGAGGTTGTAGGAACAACGTGGAAGCAACAATCGAACACCACGGGTTGAGAATCGAACTTGGATGATCAAGAACCGCTCAAATCTTCTAGGGTTTTGACACTTGAGTCTCAGGGAAGAAGGAGGGCTCTGGAAACTTAGAGTTGAAATGATTTGAACTTCTATATATAAGCTGTAGTCATTCGGCCGAATGAGTGGCCGAAGCAGCTCATTCGGCGAATGACTAAGCTCGAATGAGCTATCAATCGAATGAGTCATTCGGCGAATGACTCATTCTATCGCCAGACATTCGCTATGATGTTCATTCGGCGAATGACTTCATTCTAGAGTCATTCGGCCGAATGAGCAATCTTCATACTCAACATTAATTTAATCAAATCAACTAAACATATAATTAATAATAAACATTAAGAATGATATATAAAGACAACTTCCATTAATAACTTTGAACTTTACATGATTAGAGTTACAAAACTGAACTAGGGACATTACATGTATCAACAAGAGTTTGAAGCATTAGAGCATTCCCTGGCAAAATGTCCAGTGCCATGACATCTATAACATTGGACAGTAGCCTTATTTAGACCAATCCTGGTTTTTCCATGGATACCAGGAAATTTTCTTCCTGTCCTCTTGTAGAACTTGTTAGTTCTTATGCTCAAGAGAGCCAGTTGATGGAGAATATCCATCTCTTCCAAGTCATCACTTGGAACTTGATGAAGATCGTCCATGATAAAACAAGGATGGTCAGAGGGGAGAGAGTGGTCATCACATGAAGAGAATGAGGAGGTGATACCAGTAGTTATGTCAATATGTTCATCATAACCCTGATCATTTATCACAGAGTTATCACTAAGGAGAGCAGTGTTCCCTTGAACATACTCTTCAGTTGATTTTCCAGATTTTATTAGTTTTCTTTTCTGGTCAATCTCTCGCTCAAAAGTGAGTAACTTACCATGAAGTTGGGTAAGTGAGAGTTTACCAAAATCTGGTGAAGATCTCATGACTATAGAGTAAGTTTCCCATTTTTCAGGGAGAGATCTTAAAAATTGATTTAGAACTGAGACAGGAGGATACACTTGACTAGCTAATTTTAGTTCACTTAAGAGAGAAGTGAACCTTTCAAATTGCTGAGTCAGTGACTCATTATTTAGTTGGCAGAATGTCTCATATTGTTGAGCCAATATCTCTCTAGTATTGGCTACAACATCATCAGTACCACCGAATTGCTCTTTTAGAGCATCCCAGAAGTCCTTAGCGGACTCATGGTGAAGAAGACCCGAATAGATTTCATTCGGAAGGGCCATGGCCAGCTGAGCATGTGCCTTGGCATCAAGCTCCAATTTATGAAAGTCTTCTTCAGTATAGTTTCGGGGATCCTTAGGGACATCATCTCCAGTCTCTGTGTCCAAGACCATTGGTTTATGAGGTCCGAACATGACAGACTTCCAACATCCTGTATGATTATTTGACAGGAAATGTAACATCCGTCTCTGCCAAATATTATATTGATGCCTAAGCAGAATTGGTGGCTTTGTGGCAGAACCAGTGTTATGGGGGTCTAAGGTGAATTTTTCTGCCATTTGTTCAAACCGTTTTGAGTAAATCAATAGATAGTGAGTACTCAAGATAGTTTGGTTGAATGATTTTTGAACACTTTAGAGTTTCAAAAATCAATCTTTAGCAGATTTTGAAAAGAAGATGATAATAGAAAACTAAACACAGATATCAAAGCGAGCTTTGAATTTTAGCCTTGATGGTTAAACCAAGACTAATGACCAAGGCTCTGATACCAATTGTAGAAAATCGGTGAGCTGAGGAGAGACTAACTTAACCAGGATCAAGAGCTTAGACAAAGCTTTTGAGGTTTTGCTCCCTCTGGAATTTTGCTCTTTAGTTATTTTAGTGTTTAGTTTTCTTAAGTTAGAAGAAAAGAAAAGAGAAAACAGTAGGACAACACAAAGAAGATTCAGAAAAGTGTTGTTATTTTATTCATTAGATGCTGGGGTATAAATAGGCCCGACATTTAATGTTTCAGGACAAATACAAGAAGAAGACAAACAGATAAGACTGATGACACTATTATAGACACTGTAGCATCATAATAGTACAAGTGTAAAGTCAACATAGGATCTTTAAAGATCTTAGTTCAGACTTTTGTACTGATGCTAATACATTATTCTTTCGGAAGCTCTTCATAGGAAACTATCTAATGTAGACAGTTATCCTAAAGAAGGTTACATTTATCCTTTCATCAGAAGAAACATATGTCTTCTGAAATATTGTTTTTCTTCCGAGGCAGATGTCTTTGGAAGTCTTCCGAAGTAAATGACTTTTATTCTTCGGAAGCAAAATTTCTCTTCCGATAGTGTCTTCTGAGGTTTGTCTTCAGATAGAGTCTTCCGAAGCAACTTCTGAAGTATTGTCTTCGGAAGCATTTTTCTTTTATTTGTCTTCGGAAGCTATTGTCCTGCAACATTTATTACAAAGATTATTTGAAAGGTGGTTTTGCTTCGTCAGTCCTTATTTCCAACAATCAAGTTTCACAAGTATAAACATTCAAGTTTCATGTCTGAAGTATAAAGTCTCACAAATCTAAGCATTTAAGTATCATGTTTGAAGTATAAGGTCTCACAAGTTTAAGCATTTAAGTATCATAACACTCCAACAATGTTTAAAGTTTAAAGTTGCACCAATAAGTTTCAACATAAGTATAAAGTTTGTGTTTAAAGCATTAAATAACATTTCAATAATTTCGTGAAAATGTTTAACATGCTTCTCAGTCCCGAAGTAAAACAAATAAGTTTGAAAAGGTACAAATGAACTCACCTTGTGTCCGTAGTGTTTGACTATGTAAAACAAGAATACGCTCGCTCTTTGTTTGGCCTTTGTTGTATTGATCACGATCCTGTATTGATTTCATGATGTTGTAGCTTATAAGTATATGTTTACAAGAGTTTGTTGTGCATGTAAGTCGTTAGTGTTAGCCCTAAAGTTAGCTAACACTATGAGTCTCGATCATTTGTTCGACTCTCAATTGTGTAGCTATTGCCTTGATAGAAATCCCCCACTAGGTTTAAACTATCCTAACTTGTTAAATTCTTCAAGTATTATTCGAATCTTTATCAAAATAAATAAGTTTCAAGTCCAACACTTAGGTTTTTAACTTAATGATTATAAAACTTTACATATAGTAATTCTACCTTGTTGCTCATTAAAGTTTAAACCTTGTGGGCTTCATATTGGGCTAAACTACATAATATGGCCCAATTACTCAAATTGGACTTTAAGGGTACAAGTGTGGGCCGTTTCAATATGATTTGGGCCGAAACAATTTCTAGCGGGCCAAGAGTATAAATTGGGCCGAATGGATTCAATTGTGAAGCACCATTGGTGAACCTATTAGGATAACATGGGCCTAGTTCACCCTAAGTTTGGGCTCTTTATGGGTGTGGGCCGAGAACATTGGGTTGAACCGAGTATCACGCTTGGGTCGGACTATTGGGTTTGGGCCGCAATCAAATAGAATCTAGGAAATAAGGTTGGGCCTTGTTTCACCTCAAGTGGGCCAAGAACACTAAAGTAGCCGACTAGGGCAGCGAACCTTTTAGTTCAAAGGTTAGGTTCGGTGATGGTCCATGGTAACAAGGTTCGTTCCTGGTAGGGATCAAAGGTTCGGCTATTATTCTGCATGAAAGATTTGGTGACACCATGTGGGTTCGTGAGGATAGTTCGCTGCATGGATGGTTCGGTTAACTACCTATGGTTCGTCCAACCTCAAGGGTTCATAGACATGTCTAGGGTTTGGCTTGGCTTGATGGTTCGGGAACATTAGGGTTCACCAATAGGGCTAGGGTTTGTGACTGCTGCATGGTTCGATGCTTGAGGCTAGGTTCGCCGAAAGTCTGGAGGTTTGTTGCTGATATGAATGAAGGTTCATTCTTAGGAGGGTTAGGCTGGGTTATCACAGGTTCAGTGTGCATGGGGTTCGGCACCCATGCATGGTTCGGCTAATACTCCAGCACACAAGGTTCGGTCCCATCACCCACGAACCAAGGGTTCGGCCAGATGCAGCCCACGAACCTGCAACTAATTCTCTCATCTTCTTCGTCCTGCCAAGGAGTTCCAGGTGGTTTCCAAGACCATAAATATACTACATGAGGTTTAGGATGGTGAGGGATTCGAAGATGGTGACCTAGAACCGGTTTTTGAGTAGGTATTCGGATTTAAGCATAAAACCCTATTTTTCAACGACTTTATCACTTCATACCTCGAAATCAGTCGGCCAAACTCTCCGATCAGTTGTACTTCCTTGTAGAGGGCTTCAAGGTGGTCGTTTAGGAACAAGAATCACGCGATTTCATCAAGAATTGAGGGAGATCTCGTGGTTTGAAGTTGGGATCTTGAGGGAAAATAATGGTGACGGGTTGAGAGAAATAGTGAGAGAAAAAGTGTATAAAAATGAAATAAATGAAGCATTTGGTGATTATATACTCCCACAGGTATCCGGGTTCGTTTCGGTTGCTCAGTTCGCGTCTTCGTCGCGTATCCGGCACGTTACGCGTGTTTTTCATAATTTAAAATAAAAAGAGTTTATTTTAACAAGTTAGAGGTTATATATTTCTTGAAATTATTTTAATTATCGTTGCGTTTATTTGTCTTTCGAATTAAATGGTTTACACGCGTTTCGTTAATTCGTTCGCGATTTAAATAAATGTTTTAATTTAATTTATTTTATGATGAGTTTCAAAATTGTAAAATAGGAAATATTTTATTTCCTTAAAATTATGATCATTCGAGTCTTCATTCGTTTTCGTTTTCGTTTCGTCAGATCGCGTCGCCATCGCGCGTATTCATTCGAATCGTCATTCGAACGAACACGTCGATGGTTTGGCTTTCTGATTCTTGTTTTTTACTGTTAAGTCATTATTTCAGAACGTTAAACTATCAGAATCATTCGTACAGATCGTCACCTGTACGAATAACACGTCGGTTTAGCATTCTGAAACGACAACCGTTAAGATTTTATTTTGTTTAACCTCACATACGTTTACACCAAGTAATATCACATCAAGTATTTATGTTTCAACACTGTGATGTCTGACATGTTTTCTGACTGTTAAATCCTAAGATTTCAGTCAGATTCAGACAATCGTTTAATAGTTTCATGTTAATCAAATGCATCAATAGTCTAAACATAGTTTCACGAAATGGGTACCTGAGTTACTGTACATGTTTACTGTTGCGATCACTGTTCCGGCACGCGTCCGGCACTGGTGTTACACTAGGTTCGGCTATTATGGGTTGTAACGACCTAGGGTTCGGCCAGGGTGACGAGTTGCAGGCCAAAGGTTCGGCTAATGAGGAGGGTTCGGTCCAAAGGAGGTTCGTGTCATCATGAAGGTTCGGCAATCATGGATCTAGGTTCGCTGAACATGGGTTCGTCTACAATGAGAGGTTCGGCCACTTGTAATATTTTCCCGCCCATTGAAGGTTCGTCTACCAGTTAGAAGGTTCGTTCAAGGTTCCAAGGCTCGGTCCTAAAAGATGGTTCGCTGCTATGGTGGCGACTGAAGGTTCGGCCAAGATGTTACAGGGTTCGGCTCTTGTTGTTTGCGACCAGCCCCTCATCCTCTTCATGCCATCTAGCTCCAATCGTTTATAGGTGTGTCAAAGGTTCCCTTAGGTTCAAACCCACTTGTTTTATATTCGGAAAACCCTAAACCCGGTTACAAGTTGGCAGCCATGTATATATAAAGTTTTCACCATAAAACCAAAATTAAGAACTTAGATTTACCTCGGATTGTTGCCCCAAAGCTAGCTTTCTTCGTATCTTCTTGTTCCTCTCGATCATGCGGTCGTGTAGGCGCCAAGATCTCGTGAATCCGTTGGGTAACGAAGGAGATAAGCTAGAGAGAAGTTTGGGAGAAAAATGGTGACGAATTTTGATTGTCTAGAGAGAGAGAGTGTTGGTGGAAGCGAGGAAGAAGTAGGAAGGTTTCTTCCTTATATCGCATATTATCCCCACGTGCTCGGTCTCGTTTCTATCGCTATAAAATTTATAAAAATGCTCGGTTTTACTCGTTAAACATTTTTAACACGCAAAACATTTAAATAAATAAGTTTCGTTTTTAATAAAATGATTTTAAATGAAATCGTTTAAGTAAAACATCACCGTTTATTTTCGTTAGCCAGAATTCACATTTAGGGAATTTGGCATAGAGTTTCTTTTCCTTCAATAGCTCCAAGATCTTTCTGAGGTGCTGCTCATGTTCTGTCTTGGTCTTGGAATAAATCAGTATGTCATCAATAAAGACAATGACAAACTGATCCAAGTGCGGCTTGCACACTCGGTTCATGAGGTCCATGAAAACCGCTGGTGCGTTTGTCAATCCGAAGGGCATTACCATAAATTCATAATGCCCGTATCTTGTTCGGAAGGCCGTTTTCGGTATGTCTTCATCTTGAACTCTCAGCTGATGATATCCAGACCGCAAGTCAATCTTTGAGAAATATTGAGCTCCTTGCAGTTGGTCAAACAAATCATCAATCCTCGGCAATGGATACCGATTCTTGATGGTTAGTTTGTTCAGCTCCCTGTAGTCTATACACATTCTAAACGATCCGTCCTTCTTCTTCACAAACAAGACCGGAGCTCCCCAAGGTGAGTAGCTCGGTCTGATGAAACCCTTGTCAAGTAGCTCCTGTAACTGGTTTGACAATTCCTGCATCTCTGAAGGTGCTAACCTGTAAGGAGATTTAGCAACAGGAGTTGCTCCAGGAATTAAGTCAATACGAAACTCTACCGGTCGCACAGGAGGCACACATGGTAGATCTTCAGGAAATACTTCAGGATATTCTTTCACTACCGGTACATCTTGAATCTTTTTCTTCTCCTTCCCTTTTTCCACCACACGGGCCAAGAACGCCACGCACTGCTTCTGTAGACACTTACGCGCCTTTATACAAGAGATGATTTTGACACTTCGTTTTGGTTGATCCCCTTTCACCTCCAATACACAATCATTCGGCAATGGAATTCGAAGAAGCTTTTCAGAACAGATGACTTCCACTCGGTTAGAAGAAAGCCAATCCATTCCAATAATAATATCGAAACTACCCAACTCCATCGGTATCAAATCTATAAACTGTATTAATTGTAATCTGTTTCCTATTAGCTACCTCTATAATGTAAGGGGAATCTAACTGTTCTTCTATAAAATCTAATTTGCATGCAAAATCGGCAGAGATAAAACTCTGATCCGCACCAGTGTCAAATAGAACAGAAGCATAAAAGTCATGTAAGAGAAACGTACCAGTGACCACATTCGGGTCCTGGCGCGCAGCTGGTGCTCCAATGGCAAAGGCTCGTCCACGAGGAGCTTGAACTGCCTGTTGAGCCTTCTTCGGGCAGTTCTTTGCAAAGTGGCCTTGTTCGCCACAATTGAAGCATCCACCATTGTTCTGATTGGCTGGGGGAGTAAGAGCCAAAGCAGCATTGTTGGCCGCTTGGTTAGGTGTCATCCGGCAGTGTTGGACCCAATGCCCCTTTCTTCCACATCCCGTGGATTGCTTGCAGGGAGTGTTAGCAATGTGATGACACTGACACTTGGCACACAGAGGATACGTGCCAGTGTAGGGTTTGCGGTTTGGGTTTTGTGGTGCTGCTGCTACTTGTTGGAGAGGTGTGGCCACCGTGTAGTTCTTGATGGTCTTCTGTTTCTTCTTCTGATGGTGGTGGGGTTTCTTTGAAGACTCAACTTTGTTCTTGCTGGGTTCAGCCTCCTTCTTTAGGACTCCAGAGGCTACCATGAGGTCAGTGAGTTTCCAAGATAATCTCACTGCAGACTCGACAGTGGTAGGGTTGGCTGAAACAACCATGCCCTGAATGCATGCGGGAAGTCCACCTACATAACGGTCTATCCTCTTCTCTAAAGTTGGTACCATGTCTGGCACCAAAGCAACCAACTCATGGTAACGAGTTGTATACCCCATGTGATCAGCCCCCTTCATCACATGGTTGGATAATTCAACCTCCAGTTTCTGCAGCTCATTCTTGGGGCAGAATTCTGTTCGCAGCAGTGTCTTGAAGTCTTCCCATGGCATTGCCATAGCTTCCTCTCTTCCTCGGGTGTTGATCTGACCGTTCCACCAAGTCAGAGCCCGTTTGTTGAATGTTCCAGCTGAGTAACAGACCTTGTGGTGTTCAGGGCAGCTGCAGAGATCCAAGTTTGTCTCGATCTTCTCAATCCATTGGATTAATCCAACGGCGCCTTCGGACCCACTAAAGCTGGGTGGTTTACATCCTACAAATGACTTGTATGAGTAATGGGATGAGCCTCCAGTATTTCCACTGGCTTCTCCAGATGAGTTGCCAGTGTTGTTGATCTCGTTGCGGAGACGAAGGAACATCTTCGGTATTGCCTATTTCATTTGATTTGTCATCAGGCTACTCAGTAATAAACGGAGGAGGGGGAGGAGGAGGTGGAGGAGGTGGAGGAGGTGGTGGTGGTGAATCATTTGGTGACGGTGTTGAGGAGTGTGGAGCCAAGTCTTGTGGTGGTTGAGCTAACAAGGGAGGTTGTCTTCGCGAAGGCATTCTGATCATAACCAATAAAGTTATCGGTTAGTGCAATGACCGAATACAGAAGACAACATGCAAATAAATCTTAAGTCCTATGTTCTCCATATGCAGGGTCCCTAGGTTATAGTCTAGGCCAAACCATTTAAATAAGTGACCTATATTTCTCTACAACCATGGCTCTGATACCAATCTGTCACACCCCGAGCCGGCGGGGTAGGATCGGGTTTCCTCGACGGGCGGAAGGTTCCCGGGGCGCGATATCAAGAGTGATAATCGAAATGATCAGATTGTTTACATTGCACATGATATATAAATGAGAAACTTGCTAAAATAAAATAGAATTACAAAGTTAAATAACATCAGTTAAGTTTATAATTTAACAATGTAAATCTACTATAACATCATAAATCTTCAATCTTGTATCTGCACAAGATATACAAAATAATGGCGTATGATGTCCAAAAATATGCAGGTCCAAAAAGCTAGGTCCTCTATCCGTAACCTAGTCCAAAAAAAACAACTATTCAGTTGACCTGTTCGTCACCTGAGAAGTCATGCAAAAATAAAGTCAACACATGGTTGGTGAGTTCATATAGTTTTAGTAATTTAAAATGATTTGAAAACCTCCTTTGGTAAAGACCCTAACCTCATTAACACCACATGTAATATCCACATCGGTATGCTTATATATAGGGCATATGTAAGGGACAAGCCCTAGCCAACATCTCACCACATACTAATATGCATATGACATTACTGTTAATGATAATTAAGCATTTTTACCCTACACACCTCTGATTCAGATTTATGATTTCCAAAATTTGATTTACCTTTGATTCTCTTGAATTCATCATAGATACATGATTTCTCAAGAGCCATTAATAGAAATAAAATGTTAAATATTTAATTGAATAAATAAATAAAACATTTAAATACAACTAAGACATGATGATTGGGCCTTATATGACTCAATCAATTAGACTTAGTTGTTGGTGGTTGTCCAAGTTGTAACCTCTCACACGTGACCCATGTCAGGCATAACTCACAAGGAGTACACCTGAACTGACCAGGATTTTAATGTTTTGCCCTTACAACTTGACCCAATGGTCTTCTGTACATGCGGGGACTTTAAGGATATCCTTTGATTCTTGTTCTCTTGATTCTCTTGATATGACTTCGATATTGATTTCATTTGATAGTTCATGTTATTGCCCGTATAGCCTGACTACAAGAGTCTTCTATACATGAAGGGGACTTTATATGTGTGTTACACGTGGTCTTGATTCCCTATACAACTGACATCCACCTTAACTCAAGTATTAATGATTTCATTAGATTGTAATGATTTCATTATTTCAATGATTCACACACATTTATGATTTCTGATTCCTTGAGTCTCTTGATCTTGATCTTTAGAATTTCCATGATTCACAATGATAATTGATTCTTGATTATGATTCTTTGTTCTCAGATCCCACACTGAATTAGATTTCCTTTGAATATGATCTTTTGTTTTAGTTCCTTGATTTCACTTTGAATTTAGATTCTTGAATTTGAGCTTGATGGACTAAGGGTTTATTTAGAGTTTAGATTTCAAGTATTACTCATAAGAGTAATTTAATTAACTTGATAATTTGATCTGTTTAATAGTTACCTAGACAGGAGTCTAGGAGTATCAACAAACATATATATGTAAAACATATAATAAATAAAAGCATTTAAATAAACAGTTTAAATAAAATAGTTTACGCATGCTTCTCATCCCCGCATTTTAAAACAAAAATGTTAGAAAAGGGGCAATGAACTCACCTGTGCTGTGGTAAATGATTTAACACAAACTGCGCGCTCTTGTTTGTAAGCTAAGTATCTTCAGTTCCTGAGTTATTTTATAAGAATTCGAATATAATAAGTACGCGTCATAGTCGTTGTGCCTAAGGTTGGGTCTTGTTGTGTGTGCAACTAAGTGTATCTAAGATCTAATCTATCTTAGTTACCCTTTTATGATCCCAAACCCATGTTTAGTTACAACACTTATAATTAATTTTACAAAATTTGGGCAGAGTTTCCTTTGTTTTCTGTTAAAATCCAGACAATTATATTGTCTCTTTAAAATCAATTCCCTACAATTTAAATCACAATAAATCTTTAAACCGAAACATTACAATTAACTTAATAAACTAAAAAGGAAACCAATACCATTTATAAATAAAGTCCATTTCATTTTAATTTAACCAGATTTTAGAAAATTATCAAATTAGATTGTTAATACTTTATAACACCTTCATTTTAGTTAGAAACATCATTACTTAAGTTTAAGTAACACTTAATGTATGCTGGGCTTAATCAAGCCCTATTGGGCCCACTTAGGCCCAATGACAAACTTTGGTTTCAATTGTTTTCAAGACTTGTGTTTTGATTACCATGACTCCCTATCACTTCCTTGGCAATGCATACTATGATTCCAAGTGTTTTAGACTAATTAGATAGGAAGTAACACTTTGGTTAAATTGTTAGTGTTCAAGATAACCCTTGTTATGAAAACCTAACTAGTCCATTGTTATTAAGATAGTACTAGCAAACTTCTCATACCCTTTTATACTTACATATATGATTCTAACCCATGCACACACATCTCATTCCATCCATGCATGCATACTTAGGGTTTTATCCTTAACCATGCGCACACACACTTCTCCCATGTATGTATACGTACTTAGGCCTCCATGCATAATACAATTCCAGGGTTTTAGGGTGATTTAGATTCGGAACACCCTCAAGGCAGCGAACCTATTGGATGGTTCGGCTAATTCAGATGTAGAGGTCGGTCAATGCATCACCGAACCTTTAAGGTTCGGCTCCTAGGGTTCTCCATGCTATGGTTCGTTTTAATTTAGTAGGTTCGTGAGTCATGGGTTCGTGACACTTAGGCTCGCCTGAAATGTGAAGGTTCGGCTAGACATAGGGGTTCGGTCAACTTAATGGTTCGCTAACTACCTAGGTTTGGCTACAGGAAGGTTTGGCGTCCAAGGGTTCGTGGTTCACAAAGAACTACAGGTTCGTTGTCAGTGGTTTAGGGTTCGGTGCAGGAGCCACATGCTGATGCAGGGTTCGTTGCAGGTCAGCAATTAGGTTCGTTGCAGGACGATGGTTCGTTGATAGCAGCCTTGCAAGGTTCGTGTAGGGTTCGGCCCTCACACTTGAAAGGTTCGGCTGCCAGGAAACGAACCTGTAGCATCAACAACCCCTTAACCCCCATGAACCTGCAACTTCCTTTTCTTTCATGGTCCCAATCTGTTACAACACAATTACCATAGTCTCCTAGTTGTTTATTTGTGCCTAACTAATCGTGTTTAAGTGTTTAAGCCGGCTAAATCAACAAAACAACGTGGGTCATCATCTTTATACAAAAACCGAGTTTTAATTTTGAATATTACCTCAAAATCAGTGGACAAACGACTAGATTTCTTGTATTTTCGTGTTCTACGTATTGAGGGGGTCGTATTGGCACCAATATTGCTTGAATCCAACAAGAAATGGTCACAAACTTGTAGAGGGAAGTTAGGAGAAAATCTTTAGAGAGAGCAGGGAGTTGGGACGAAAATGAGAGGAGGAGAGGGGAGGGTGGTGGTGGTTGTTGCATTTAATTGCCACATTAAATGTGGGTTAACTACCCACTCGTTCGGTCTCCTTCGGTTTCGCGTAACATGCCGGTTCGCGTAGTTTTCGCTACGAAAAGACACGGTTTTAAAATTAGATATCATTTAATTATTCTAGGTTGTAATTCCTAATAAATTAACTAGTATCTTCTATTTATTTAAATTTAAAATATTTAAATAACTGCTTAAATCGAATCGTACGGTCGTCGCGCGTATTCGTTCGAATCGTCACCCGTGCGAACACGACGATAACTATACTTTTCAATATTGTTCTCTAATTATAAAATATCATTCAGAACGTTAAACTTTCAGATATATTCGTATAGATCGTCACCTATACGAATAACCCGTCAATTTAGCATTCACGTAACGATATTCGTGTTGTTTTGTTCTTTAAAGTCTCGCATACGTTTATACATAATAAATCCTAAACAAATAATCAAATGATGGTTCTGTATTGTCCAATAATTATCTGACTCAAGAACCCTATTTCTGAACTTTGTTTTCTGAATTGAGTCTGAACTGTGATTTGATAACATGTAATGAAAATGATATACAATTGATAACTGAAATATGTACCTGATTTACTGTTCATGTACTGTAGAGATCACTGTTTCGGTGACGGTTCCGGAAATGATGTTACAGTCTCCCCTTGTTAAAGAAATTTCATCCCAAAATTTAAGAGTTGTTATCGGGTACGGCTTCCTCTTCAAACAGTTGGGGATACTTTGACTTCATGTGATCTTCACGTTCCCAAGTAAATTCGGGTCCGCGTCTTGAATTCCATCGAACCTTTACAATCGGAATACGGCTTCGCCTCAGTTGTTTAACCTTGCGATCCATAATCTCCAAAGGTTCCTCGATAAAGTGTAACTGTTCATCGACTTGAATTTCTTAGATTGGAATGACGAGAGACTCGTCAGCAAGGCATTTCTTTAGGTTTGAGACGTGAAACACGTCATGCACACCACTGAGTTCATCAGTTAATCTCAGTCTATACGCCACAGGACCAATACGCTCGATGATCTCGAACGGTCCCACATATCGTGTTGCCAATTTTCCTTTCTTTCCAAAACGTACTACACCCTTCCATGGGGATACCTTCAACATGACACGGTCTCCCACTTGGAATTCCAACGGCTTACGCCGTTTGTCAGCGTAGCTCTTTTGTCTGTTCCTTGTAGCTTGTAGTCTTCTTTGAATCTGAGCTATCTTGTCAGTGGTTTCCTGAATAAGTTCTGGTCCAGTTATTCGATTGTCTCCAACTTCAGTCCAACAGATCGGTGATCGACATTTTCGACCATAGAGAGCCTCAAATGGTGCACATCTGATACTGCTGTGATAACTGTTATTGTAGGAGAATTTGATCAGTGGCAAATGGGAGTCCCAGTTCCCACCGAAGTCCAATACACAGGTTCTTAACATGTCCTCTAGGGTCTGGATAGTACGTTCGATTTGACCATCCGTTTGTGGGTGGTAAGCTGTACTCAGATTTAACTGTGTCCCTAGAGATTTTTGCAGTGATTCCCAGAACCTTGATGTAAATCTGCTGTCTCGATCAGAAATAATAGACAATGGCACACCGTGGCGTTCCACTATCTCGTTGATGTACAATCTTGCCAGTTTATCCATCGTGAAAGTCTCACGTATAGGCAAGAAGTGAGCAGATTTTGTTAAACGATCAATGATCACCCAAATAGTGTCATGACCACTGGAAGTGCGGGGTAGCTTGGTAATGAAATCCATAGCTATTTGTTCCCACTTCCAGAGCGGAATCTCAGGCTGTTCCAGTAGCCCAGACGGTCTCTGGTGTTCCGCCTTTACCTTCGCACACGTAAGACACTGACCGACGTACTCGGCTATGTCTTTCTTCATTCCCGGCCACCAATAAAACCCACGCAAGTCTTGGTACATTTTATCGGCACCTGGATGAACAGAATATTTTGTCTTGTGTGCTTCATCGAAAATAAGTTTTCTCAATTCATCTACCGCCGGGATCCATATACGTTCTCGGTAATAGATCATTCCATCGGGCTTCGTATCTAACTGTTTTTCTGCTCCGCAATCTAGTTCCTTTTTCAGATTACCTCGGTCAAGTGCTTCTTGTTGTGCTTGAATAATCTTGTCACTTAAACTGGTCTGCACGGTTATCCCCACTGCTCTAACGCGTAAGGGTTTGACCCGTTCCTTCCAGCTCAAGGCATCAGCTACAACGTTCACCTTTCCCGGATGGTACTTGATCACACAATCATAGTCATTCAGAATTTCAACCCAACGGCGTTGTCGCATGTTGAGCTCCTTCTGATCAAAGATGTGCTACAGACTTTTGTGATCAGTGAATATGGTACACTTGGTGCCATATAAGTAATGTCTCCAAATCTTCAAGGCGAAGATTACTGCTCCCAGTTCAAGATCATGAGTAGTGTAGTTCTTCTCATGAACTTTTAATTGTCTTGAAGCATAAGCAATAACTTTATCACGTTGCATTAGTACACAGCCTAGTCCCTGATGGGAGGCATCACAGTATACAACAAAGTCATCACAGCCTTCTGGGAGAGATAGAATTGGAGCATCACACAATTTCTGTTTCAATGTCTGGAAAGCATCTTCTTGTTTTTGATCCCAGACAAACGGTTAACTTTTCTGAGTTAACTTAGTGAGAGGCAGAGCTATCTTAGAAAAGTTCGAGATGAACCTTCTATAATAACCTGCCAATCCCAGAAAAGACCGTATCTCCGTCGGTGTCTTCGGAGTATCCCAGTTCTTTATCGCCTCGATCTTGGCAGGGTCTACGTGTATTCCCTCACTGTTGACCACATGACCCAGAAATTGAACTTCTCATAGCCAGAATTCACATTTAGAGAATTTGGCATAGAGTTTCTTTTCCTTCAATAGCTCCAAGATCTTTCTGAGGTGCTGCTCATGTTCTGTCTTGGTCTTGGAATAAATCAGTATGCATCAATAAATACAATGACAAACTGATCCAAGTACGGCTTGCACACTCGGTTCATGAGGTCCATCAAAACCGCTGGTGCGTTTGTCAATCCGAAGGGCATCACCATAAATTCATAATGCCCGTATCTTGTTCGGAAGGCCGTTTTCGGTATGTCTTCATCTTGAACTCTCAGCTGATGATATCCAGACCGCAAGTCAATCTTTGAGAAATATTGAGCTCCTTGCAGTTGGTCAAACAAATCATCAATCCTCGGCAATGGATACCGATTCTTGATGGTTAGTTTGTTCAGCTCCCTGTAGTCTATACACATTCTAAATGATCCGTCCTTCTTCTTCACAAACAAGACCGGAGCTCCCCAAGGTGAGTAGCTCGGTCTGATGAAACCCTTGTCAAGTAGCTCCTGTAACTGGTTTGACAATTCCTGCATCTCTGAAGGTGCTAACCTGTAAGGAGATTTAGCAACAGGAGTTGCTCCAGGAATTAAGTCAATACGAAACTCTACCGGTCGCACAGGAGGCACACCTGGTAGATCTTCAGGAAATACTTCAGGATATTCTTTCACTACCGGTACATCTTGAATCTTTTTCTTCTCCTTCCCTTTTTCCACCACATGGGCCAAGAACGCCACGCACTGCTTCTGTAGACACTTACGCGCCTTTATACAAGAGATGATTTTGACACTTCGTTTTGCTTGATCCCCTTTCACCTCCAATACACAATCATTCGGCAATGGAATTCGAAGCAGCTTTTCAGAACAGATGACTTCCACTCGGTTAGAAGAAAGCCAATCCATTCCAATAATAATGTCGAAACTACCCAACTCCATCGGTATCAAATCGATGGTGAATGCATGACCATTAAGTGTAAATGGGCAATTTCTATAAATTGTACTAACTGTAATCTGTTTCCCATTAGCTACCTCTATAATGTAAGGGGAATATAACTGTTCTTCAATAAAATCTAATTGGCATGCAAAATCGGCAGAGATAAAACTCTGATCCGCACCAGTGTCAAATAGAACAGAAGCATAAAAGTCATGTAAGAGAAACGTATTAGTGACCACATTCGGGTCCTGGCGCGCAGCTGGTGCTCCAATGGCAAAGGCTCTTCCACGAGGAGCTTGAACTGCCTGTTGAGCCTTCTTCGGGCAGTTCTTTGCAAAGTGGCCTTGTTCGCCACAATTGAAGCATCCACCATTGTTCTGATTGGCTGGGGGAGTAAGAGCCAAAGCAGCATTGTTGGCCGCTTGGTTAGGTGTCATCCGGCAGTGTTGGACCCAATGCCCCTTTCTTCCACATCCCGTGCATTGCTTGCAGGGAGTGTTAGCAATGTGATGATACTGACACTTGGCACACAGAGGATACGTGCCAGTGTAGGGTTTGCGGTTAGGGTTTTGTGGTGCTGCTGCTACTTGTTGGAGAGGTGTGGCCACAGTGTAGTTCTTGATGGTCTTCTGTTTCTTCTTTTGATGGTGGTAGGGTTTCTTTGAAGACTCAACTTTGTTCTTGCTGGGTTCAGCCTCCTTCTTTAGGACTCCAGAGGCTACCATGAGGTCAGTGAGTTTCCCAGATAATCTCACTACAGACTCGACAGTGGTAGGGTTGGCTGAAACAACCATGCCCTGAATGCAGGCGGGAAGTCCACCTACATAACGGTCTATCCTCTTCTCTAAAGTTGGTACCATGTTTGGCACCAAAGCAACCAACTCATGGTAACGAGTTGTATACCCCATGTGATCAGCCCCCTTCATCACATGGTTGGATAATTCAACCTCCAGTTTCTGCAGCTCATTCTTGGGGCAGAATTCTGTTCGCAGCAGTGTCTTGAAGTCTTCCCATGGCATTGCCATAGCTTCCTCTCTTCCTCAGGCGTTGATCTGATCGTTCCACCAAGTCAGAGCCCGTTTGTTGAATGTTCTAGCTGAGTAACGGACCTTTTGGTGTTCAGGGCAGCTGCAGAGATCCAAGGTTGTCTCGATCTTCTCAATCCGTTGGATTAATCCAACGGCGCCTTCGGACCCACTAAAGCTGGGTGGTTTACATCCTACAAATGACTTGTAGGAGTAATGGGATGAGCCTCCAATATTTCCACTGGCCTCTCCAGATGAGTTGCCAGTGTTGTTGATCTCGTTGCGGAGACGAAGGAACATCTCCGGTATTGCCTCTTTCATTTGATTTGTCATCTGGCTACTCAGTAACGTCACCAGAACGATAGTAGCAGGATCGAGAGTTGGTGTTGTGCCCGAACCAGATGGTTGAGTAATCAACGGAGGAGGGGGAGGAGGGGGTGGAGGAGGTGGTGGTGGTGAATCATTCGGTGACGGTGTTGAGGAGTGTGGAGCCAAGTCTTGTGGTGGTTGAGCTAACAAGGGAGGTTGTCTTCGCGGCGGCATTCTGATCATAACCAATAAAGTTATCGGTTAGTGCAATGACCGAATACAGAAGACAACATGCAAAAAATCTTAAGTCCTATGTTCTCAATATGCAGGGTCCCTAGGTTATAGTCTAGGCCAAACCATTTAAATAAGTGACCTATATTTCTCTATAACCATGGCTCTGATACCAATCTGTCACACCCCTAGCCGGCGGGGTAGGATCGGGTTTCCCCGACGGGCGGAAGGTTCCCGGGGCGCGATATCGAGAGTGATAATCGAAATGATCAGATTGTTTACATTGCACATGATATATAAATGAGAAACTTGCTAAAATAAAATAGAATTACAAAGTTAAATTACATCAGTTAAGTTTATAATTTAACAATGTATATCTACTATACCATCATAAATCTTCAATCTTGTATCTGCACAAGATATACAAAATAATGGTGTATGATGTCCAAAAAGATGCAGGTCCAAAAAGCTAGGTCCTCTATCTGTAACCTAGTCCAAAAGAAACAACTCTTCAGTTGACCTGTTCGTCACCTGAGAAATCATGCAAAAATAAAGTCAACACATGGTTGGTGAGTTCATATAGTTTTAGTAATTTAAAATGATTTGAAAACCTCCTTTGGTAAAGACCCTAACCTCATTAACACCACATGTAATATCCACATCGGTATGCTTATATATAGGGCATATGTAAGGGACAAGCCCTAGCCAACATCCCACCACATACTAATATGCATATGACACTACTGTTAATGATAATTAAGCATTTTTACCCTACACACCTCTGATTCAGATTTATGATTTCCAAAATTTGATTTACCTTTGATTCTCTTGAATTCATCATAGATACATGATTTCTCAAGAGCCATTAATAGAAATAAAATGTTATATATTTAATTGAATAAATAAATAAAACATTTAAATACAACTAAGACATGATGATTGGGCCTTATATGACTCAATCAATTAGACTTAGTTGTTGGTGGTTGTCCAAGTTGTAACCTCTCACACGTGACCCATGTCAGGCATAACTCACAAGGAGTACACCTGAACTGACCGGGATTTTAATGTTTTGCCCTTACAGCTTGACCCAATGGTCTTCTGTACATGCGGGGACTTTAAGGATATCCTTTGATTCTTGATCTCTTGATTCTCTTGATATGACTTCGATATTGATTTCATTTGATAGTTCATGTTATTGCCCGTATAGCCTGACTACAAGAGTCTTCTATACCTGAAGGGGACTTTATATGTGTGTTACACGTGGTCTTGATTCCCTATACAACTGACATCCACCTTAACTCAAGTATTAATGATTTCATTAGATTGTAATGATTTCATTATTTCAATGATTCACACACATTTATTATTTCTGATTCCTTGAGTCTCTTGATCTTGATCTTTAGAATTTCCATGATTCACAATGATAATTGATACTTGATTATGATTCTTTGTTCTCAGATCCCACACTGAATTAGATTTCCTTTGAATATGATCTTTTGTTTTAGTTCCTTGATTTCACTTTGAATTTAGATTCTTGAATTTGAGCTTGATGGACTAAGGGTTTATTTAGAGTTTAGATTTCAAGTATTACTCATAAGAGTAATTTAATTAACTTGATAATTTGATCTGTTTAATAGTTACCTAGACAGGATTCTAGGAGTATCAACAAACATATATATGTAAAACATATAATAAATAAAAGCATTTAAATAAACATCTTAAATAAATCAGTTTACGCATGCTTCTCAGCCCCGCGTTTTAAAACAAAAATGTTAGAAAAGGGGCAATGAACTCACCTGTGCTGTTAGGTAAATGATTTAACACAAACTGCGCGCTCTTGTTTGTAAGCTAAGCATTTTTAGTTCATGAGTTATTTTATAAGAATTCGAATATAATAAGTACGCGTAATAGTCGTTGTGCCTAAGGTTGGGTCTTGTTGTGTGTGCAACTAAGTGTCTTAGTACTAAGTGTATCTAAGATCTAATCTATCTTAGTTACCCTTTTATGATCCCAAACCCATGTTTAGTTACAACACTTATAATTAATTTTACAAAATTTGGGCAAAGTCTCCTTTGTTTTCTGTTAAAATCCAGACAATTATATTGTCTCTTTAAAATCAATTCCCTACAATTTAAATCACAATAAATCTTTAAACCAAAACATTACAATTAACTTAATAAACTAAAAAGGAAACCAATACCATTTATAAATAAAGTCCATTTCATTTTAATTTAACCAGATTTTAGAAAATTATCAAATTAGATTGTTAATACTTTATAACATGCACCTTCATTTTAGTTAGAAACATCATTACTTAAGTTTAAGTAACACTTAATGTATGTTGGGCTTAATCAAGCCCTATTGGGCCCACTTAGGCCCAATGACAAACTTTGGTTTCAATTGTTTTCAAGACTTGTGTTTTGATTGCCATGACTCCCTATCACTTCCTTGGCAATGCATACTATGATTCCAAGTGTTTTAGACTAATTAGATAGGAAGTAACACTTTGGTTAAATTGTTAGTGTTCAAGATAACCCTTGTTATGAAAACCTAACTAGTCCATTGTTATTAAGATAGTACTAGCAAACTTCTCATACCCTTTTATACTTACATATATGATTCTAACCCATGCACACACATCTCATTCCATCCATGCATGCATACTTAGGGTTTTATCCTTAACCATGCGCACACACACTTCTCCCATGTATGTATACGTACTTAGGCCTCCATGCATAATACAATTCCAGGGTTTTAGGGTGATTTAGATTCGGCACACCCTCAAGGCAGCGAACCTATTGGATGGTTCGGTTAATTCAGATGTAGGGTTCGGTCAATGCAACACCGAACCTTTAAGGTTCGGCTCCTAGGGTTCGCCTTGCTATGGTTCGTTTTAATTTAGTAGGTTCGTGAGTCATGGGTTCGTGACACTTAGGCTCGCCTGAAATGTGAAGGTTCGGCTAGACATAGGGGTTCGGTCAACTTAATGGTTCGCTAACTACCTAGGTTCGGCTACAGGAAGGTTTGGAGTCCAAAGGTTCGTGGCTCACAAACAACTACAGGTTCGTTGTTAGTGGTTCAGGGTTCGGTGCAGGAGCCACATGCTGATGCAGGGTTCGTTGCAGGTCAGCAATTAGGTTCGTTGCAGGATGATGGTTCGTTGATAGCAGCCTTGCAAGGTTCGTGTAGGGTTCGGCCCTCACACTTGAAAGGTTCGGCTGCCAGGAAACGCACCTGTAGCATCAACAGCCCCTTAACCCCCACGAACCTGCAACTTCCTTTTCTTTCCTGGTCCCAATCTGTTACAACACAATTACCATAGTCTCCTAGTTGTTTATTTGTGCCAACTAATCGTGTATAAGTGTTTAAGCCGGCTAAATCAACAAAACTACGTGGGTCATCATCTTTATACAAAAACCGAGTTTTAAATTTGAATATTACCTCAAAATCAGTGGACAAACGACTAGATTTCTTGTATTTTCGTGTTCTACGTGTTGAGGGGGTCGTATTGGCACCAATATTGCTTGAATCCAACAAGAAATGGTCACAAACTTGTAGAGAGAAGTTGAGAGAAAATCTTTAGAGAGAGAAGGGAGTTGGGACGAAAATGAGAGGAGGAGAGGGGAAGGTGGTGGTGGTTGTGGCATTTAATTGCCACATTAAATGTGGGAAAACTACCCACTCATTCGGTCTCGTTCAGTTTCGCGTAACATGCCGGTTCGCGTAGTTTTCGCGACGAAAAGACGCGGTTTTAAAATTAGATATCATTTAATTATTCTAGGTTGTAATTCCTAATAAATTAACTAGTATCTTCTATTTATTTAAATTTAAAATGTTTAAATAACTGTTTAAATCGAATCGTACGGTCGTCGTGCGTATTCGTTCGAATCGTCACCCGTACGAACACGACGATAACTATTCTTTTCAATATTGTTCTCTAATTATAGAATATCATTCAGAACGTTAAACTTTCAGATATATTCGTATAGATCGTCACCTATACGAATAACCCGTCAATTTAGCATTCACGTAACGATATTCGTGTTGTTTTGTTCTTTAAAGTCTCGCATACGTTTATACATAATAAATCCTAAACAAATAATCACATGATGGTTCTGTATTGTCCAATAATTATCTGACTCAAGAACCCTATTTCTGAACTTTGTTTTCTGAATTGAGTCTGAACTGTGATTTGATAACATGTAATGAAAATGATATACAATTGAGAACTGAAATATGTACCTGATTTACTGTTCATGTACTATAGAGATCACTGTTCCGGTGACGGTTCCGGCACTGATGTTACAAATATGTTCTAAATATGTATACCAATCACAGTGATATTCATCAATTAATGCATCATCATTAATAATTATAAATATCAGGTCGTAATAGTACAATCGTACATATGTACGGACAACCTGAAGTACAGTGATGTTACAGTCTCCCCTAGTTTAGGGAATTTCGTCCCGAAATTCAACTTGGAGTGACCGTAGTGAATAAATGTGGATACTTAAGCTTCATCTGATCTTCGCGCTCCCAGGTGAATTCTGGACCCCGCTTCGATTCCCAACGTACTTTGACAATTGGAATTCTACTGCGTTTGAGCTTTTTAACCTCACGATCCATTATCTCGACTGGTTTTTCAACAAAGTGCATGGTATCATCAACGCGGATGTCATCGAGTGGCACCTGAAGATCCTGATCAGCTAAGCACTTCCTTAAATTGGACACGTGAAACGTCGGGTGCACATTACTAAGTTCAGGAGGAAGTTCCAATTTGTAGGCAACCTTCCCGATCCGTTCAAGGATCTTAAAAGGGCCAACGTATCGTGGAGCAAGCTTACCTTTCTTCCTGAATCGCACAACGCCCTTCCAAGGCGACACTTTAAGCAATACCATATCTCCCACTTCAAACTCTAAAGGTTTTCGTCGTTTATCCGCATAACTCTTCTGTCGGCTGCGTGCAGCTAACAAATTGTCACGGATCTGGCGGATCTTGTCAGTCATCTCCTGAATAATCTCGGGACCAGTAATCTGCGATTCACCGACCTCGGTCCAACAAATAGGTGACCGACATTTTCTGCCATAAAGAGCTTCAAACGGCGCCATACCAATGCTCGCGTGATAACTGTTGTTATACGAGAACTCAACCAATGGTAAATGGCTATCCCAATTGCCACCAAAATCGATGACACAAGCTCTCAACATGTCTTCCAATGTTTGAATCGTACGCTCCATTTGACCATCCGTTTGAGGATGATAAGCGGTGCTAAGATCCAATCTTGTTCCAAAAGCTTCATGAAGAGATTCCCAAAATCGTGCCGTGAATCTAGCATCACGATCCGATATTATGCTTAAGGGAATTCCATGTCGGCGAACGATCTTATCAACGTAGATACGAGCTAATTTCCGCACTGGGTATGTCTCGCGTATCGGTAAGAAATGAGCCGACTTGGTTAATCTATCAATTATATCCCTAATACTATCCTTACCGTTTGTAGTTCATTGCAGTTTAGTAATGAAATCCATAGAGATATTCTCCCACTTCCACATTGGTATTTCTGGTTGTAATAACAATCCCGAGGGTCGCTGGTGTTCTGCCTTGACTTTAGCACAGTTCAGGCATTTAGACACATACTCAGCAATGTCCCTCTTCATACTAGGCCACCAGTACAAGGCCCGAAGGTCATGATACATCTTGTCAGCACCCAGATGGATTGAGTAACGTGACTTATGAGCTTCAACCAAAGTCATCATTCTAAGATCATCCCTGTTTGGTATCCACAACCGATTCAAGTAATACATCAAACCATCATCCTTAGTTTCCAATAATATCTCGGCCCCGCAAGACATCTCATTTTTCAAGTTATCTTGAGCTAATGAGTGTTGTTGGGCTGTGAGAACATCATTATGGAGATTAGTGTGCACTCGGACACTATGGATCTGAACTTGACTTTTGCGACTAAGCGCATCTGCTACTACATTCGATTTACCAGGATGCTAGCGAATTTCATAGTCATAATCGTTTAACAGTTCAACCTATCTCCGTTGTCTCATGTTAAGTTCCTTCTGATTTAGAATATGTTGCAAACTCTTATGGTCAGTGAACACTATACACTTTGTGCCATAAAGATAATGTCTCCATATCTTCAAAGCAAGCACGACTGCACCAAGTTCCAAGTCGTGTGTACTGTAGTTCTTTTCGTGAATTTTCAACTGTCTAGATGCATATGCCACAACCTTTCCCCATTGCATGAGGACACAACCGAGACCTGGGTTGGATGCATCACAGTAAACCACAAAATCATCATTTCCATCAGGCAGTGTCAAGACAGGAGCATCACAAAGTTTCTGCTTTAAAGTCTGGAATGCCTCTTCTTGCTTCGGTCCTCACTCATATGGTTTATTCTTTTGAGTCAAAGAAGTAAGAGGGACAGCAATCCTGGAGAAATTCGAAATAAACCGCCGATAGTAACCGGCGAGTCCAAGAAACGATCGAATCTCCGTTGGTGTCTTCGGTGTACTCCAGTTCTTCACCGCATCGATCTTCGCTGGATCTACGTGAACACCCTTTTCATTGACTATGTGTCCCAAGAATTGAACCTCCTTAAGCCAAAATTCACATTTAGAGAATTTGGCATACAATCGCTCTTCTCTTAGGATCTCCAACACCAACTTAAGGTGTTTCTCGTGTTCTTCCTTGGTCTTTGAGTATATCAAGATATCATCAATGAATACAATCACAAACTTATCCAAGTATGGCCTACAAACACGGTTCATGAGATCCATGAAAACCGCCGGTGCATTGGTAATGCCGAAAGGCATTACCAGAAATTCGTAATGGCCATATCTTGTTCTGAAAGTTGTCTTGGGAATATCATCATCATGTACGCGAAGCTGATGATACCCAGACCTAAGATCGATCTTTGAAACCATCCCGAGCCCTGAAGCTGATCGAGGAGGTCATCGATGCGCGACAGTGGATATCAATTCTTAATTGTGAGCTTGTTTAATTTGCGGTAGTTGATGCACATTCGGAGTGACCCATCCTTCTTCTTGACAAACAGGACCGGTGCACCCCATGGCGAATGGCTCGGGCGAATAAATCCTTTATCAGTCAGCTCTTGCAGTTGGCTCGCCAATTCTTGCAACTCCGAAGGCGCAAGTCTGTAGGAAGCTTTGGCGACTAGATTCGCACCAGACACTAAATCAATTCGAAATTCTACTTGACGTTCTGGTGGAAGACCCGGCAAATCATCTGGAAACACTTCAGGAAAATCTCTAATTACAGGAACGTCTTCAATGCTCTTTCCTTTCTCCTTTTTCTCCACAATGTGCGCTAAAAATGCTATACATTTCTTCCTAAGGTACTTGTGTGCTTTAGTGCATGACATCAGCTTAAGACCTTTACTAGAAGTTTCTCCAAAAACTTTTAAAGTTTCACCCGAAGGTAAGGGAATACGAATGTATTTCTCATGACAAACTATCTCCGCTTTGTGGGTGGCTAACCAATCCATGCCTATGATAACATCAAAGCTACCAAGATGCATATGAATAAGATCAATTGGGAAAACGTGAGCACTTAAGTTCACAGTACATCCAATAATAACAGTGTCAATATCAATAGTGTTTCCGTCAGCCACCTCCACGTTAAACGGTTTATCTAAATATGTACGTGTTCTACCAAGCATGCATTAAAAATCATATGAAACGAAACTCCTATCGGAACCAGAATCAAATAAGACAGATGCATAAGAGTTGTTGATCAGAAATGTACCGTTAACCACATCTTGGTTGGCTTGAGCAGCTGGAGCATTCAGTTGAAACGCCCGGCCTCTTGCCACCCTCTGATTGTTCCCAGTCAACTTTGGGCATTGATTTCTGAAGTGACCGACTTCACCACACTCGTAACAGGTTCTTGCCTGTGCAGGAGGTATCTGGCGAATGGGTATAGCTGGAATAGGTTGAGCTTGCGGAGCTGGCAGTGCAAGCGGAGCAGGTTGCATCCTTTGTGCTTGCGGAGCACTCCGACAAACGTTAGCATAGTGACCAAACTTGCCACAGTTGTTGCAGACGTGACATGGCAAGTTAGGTGCATGATGATATCGGCAGATATTACATTGAGGAGTGACCCCAACATAATTTCTGGCAGTGGTGTTGTTTGATGATTGCTGCGCAGACTTAGCAGCAGGAGCTGTGACAACAAAATTTTTGGTCTTTCTCTTCTTGTTGCTGCTTTTTGAAGAACTGCCTTGTTCAGTTTTAACTTCAGTAGAAACCTCCTTTTCAGTTGATTTGGAGTCGGTCTTCTTTGTTCCCTTTCTCGTGAGTGTTCCAGCCTTCACGTGGTTATCGGTAAGTGTAGCGGATAAACGGATTGCAGCTTCCAAGGTCTTAGGATTGCTTCTGTAGACGGTGTCTTGAATCTGCATAGGCAACACGCCTATATACTTCTCAATAGCTCTCTCAAGGGGTGTAACCAGGTGAGGTACTAGCAGGCTATACTCGTGGAAACGAGTATTGTACGTAGATGACGTTCTCCCCGCTATCCTGCTTGAGTTCCCAAAACTCAGTCTCAAGCTTCCTCATCTCGCTACGAGGACAGAATTCAGTGGTCATCAGATTCTTGACCTCTGTCCATGTCAGTGCTAGAGCAGCTTCAACTCCCCTAGTTCGTTTTTCTCCATTCCACCACGTTAGTGCTCTCTTTTAAAAACACTAGTGGCATAACGAACTTTCAGATTCTCTGGGCAATCGCTGTTAATGAAGGTGTTCTCCATGCTCTCAAACCACTGCAGCAGACCAGTGGCGGTCTCAGAACCCGTAAACTTCAGTGGATTATAGGAGTTCAAGTGTTTGAATGTGCAAGTTGGTGGGTTTGCACCACATCTGTTCTGAGTGAGAGACTGATTGACTTGAGTCAATTGGTTCACCAATCCAGAGATAAGGTTTGCTAACTCTTGTATGCCGGAGTTGGCATTACCGTTAGCATCTTCAGAGTTCGTATCATCTCCGTTGTGACGGCGTGGCGGCATGTTTCTGAAGAGATTAGAAACATGTTACTACCATTTTCAACGTAAGTCATACAAACTATGGTTAAATGAGTTCATTTAAACAGTTAAGATTACATATAGGAACTATATTTTTCTCCTATCTGTCATTAAACTCATAATAATTATAGGTTTCCTAATATTATACTAAGTGTCCTAGTTGGTCATAACTAATATTAGCTAAATATTCCTAAGTTCCATACATTCCCTACCCTATACTAACACTGACAACTTCTCGATGCAATGCAACAAGCTTATATATAGGGCATATGCAGGGGTAGATCGCAACCTCCCCTACACCGTCCCACCACCGTTGCATTGTACCACGATTATGCCCTTGTCAGAATTTAGGGTGTATCATGTATCTTACCATTGTCTCACTTCACAACCCTTATCCTAAGTAGGATAATTTTGAGTGAAGTGGTCTCTAGTTCCCTTGGACAATTAGGTTCGCCTAATGTCTAAGTTCACCTGACATGTAGGTTTTCCTATTTCTAAGTTCACCTAATGTCTAAGTTCACATGACATTAAAGTTCCCCTAATGCCTAAGTTCACTAAAAATTCCATACTAAATCCAATGTTCATAATCATCATTGAGGGTTCATATCATCACTGAGTGCTCTTATGTTCACTAAGTGTTCATATCGTCCCTATAATTTATTCTCATCAAGTGTCCATACCATCACCAAGTGTTAGTATCATCACTATGCGTTCATATGTTCACCAAGTGTCTATATCATCATCCAAGTCTTCAGCCTATCACTAAGTGTTCGTATCGTTCGTTGATCCTATACACCCCACGTGTCCAATAAGTGTGTCTGTTAATGAGTTTATATGTGTTCATCAAATGTGATCATCCAAAGTGTCAATCCAACCCAACTTTAACCAACATACCATCAACAGTCCATCAACCATAACTCTACAACATTTCCTAGTAATATCCTAAGTTCCTGACACTAACAGACCCCCAATATACTACAAATGGTATATGTATAGGGCATATGTAGGGGTCAGTCGCAACTGCCCCAGCCACCGTCCCACCACCTTTGTTGTATACCACGAGTGTGTCCTTGTCTGGTGGTTATAGATCAAACAAATTATTCCTAAAGCAGATAATTCCTAAGCAGTTAATTTCCTAAGCAGATAATTTCCTAAGCAGATAATTTCCCAAACGGGTAGTTCCCACATTCTTCGATACTGACATCCACCTAATGTACCGTAAATGGTATATATATAGGGCATATGTAGGGTCAGTCGCAACTGCCCCAACCAACATCCCACCACCTTTACGATACACCACGTGCATGTCCTTATCGAATCATTAGGGCACACGTAAGCAAGAAATCAGTAAATAGCATATGCATATCAGATGTATAACAGTAGTTCAGTTAACATGTAATAAACACATAAGCATGAAATCCTGAATATACTAACTAGTGTATGAAATAATTCATACTAAGGTATCCTACGGTTATAGACTAGGTCAACCATTTCTAGTAACCTAATTCCCTATAACCCAGGCTCTGATACAAATCTGTAACACCCCGACCGATGGCGGAAACGTCGGGATGCCACGAGGGATGTGTAGATTGTTCATAAGCTCGTGGGCGTCTAATTTAAATCATCACATATCATTTAATCATCCAAATTAATTACAAAAAATCATGTCTATCATGAATTAGTTACATCAAATACAAAAGAGATTTAGCTATCTAACTAAATTCTAATCGCCAGAATTTCAGTTATTTAGCTAAGTCCAAGACTCCTATGTGATGATGTCCAAAATAGAAGAGATCATCCTCCTCAACCTACTTGTCTTCATTACTTGAAACATGTGAAAATCAAGTGTCAACTACAAGGTAGTTGGTGAGTAATCATAAGTTTTTATGTTTAAAAATGTTTTATGAAATGAGTATAAAAGTTTATAGTTTTTCTGAGAAAATCCACATGAGTACCTGTGAGATAGTCCATTCCATAACCCAAACACACAAACACAAACACATTATCACATATTTCATATAATCATAGACAGTCATAGATAATCATAGATAACCATAGATAATCATCCACATAACCATTCAACACATCTCAAAATTCAATATTCTCAAGAGTATATGTGACAATACATGGAATTTATGTAATTAACATAAGTTAAAGACATGATCCATAGAGTGGAAGCAACCCACGTGACAATACATGAAACCAATGCAATTAACCGATGTCAAAGGCAATGATTCATGAAGTTGTGATAATCCAAGTGGCAATACATGTAATCATTGTTTAATGACCGGAGTCAAATGACAGTGTTACACGGGTATATGATAATCAGAGATAATCCATAAATAATGATAATCCATAATATGAATATCATATTGATAAACATGTATCATCCATGTGTTATCAAAATAATATTTAAAATTGGTATACATGCTTCACCTCTGAGTTTTAAAACAAAATAGTTTAAAAAGGGAGGTTATGAGAACTCACCTGAGTCCTTGAGATCAGTGTTCTTGTGATGCGCGCTCCGTAAAAGAAATCAAAGGAACTCAACAACCTGTAATTATCGTGTTTTCGGGTTTATAAGCATATGCTTTTCATTTCAATTAATTATCCCTACATGTTTCTTTTAATCTTAATCGTGTCATTAACTTAGTTTGTTGCACCTAAGTTACATGATTCAATTAATAATTTATAATTAGTCATCGTTAATTTATAATTCAAACTTGTTATTTTCAATTATATACGGTTGACAATTATTTATGATCTCGTATGTTCACCTCTCATAGAAAAGTAATCCAAAAGAAATATTGTCTTTATTCATACACACCTTCACACATACATGCATGATTACTGGGAATTATGTCATTATTACTTAATTTTTAAAATCCACTTTAAATTTAGTGAAATCATACTAAGTTACTTCCACAAAAGATTCAAACCATATTAAT
>SZYD01001683.1:0-47932 GCA_009363875.1 Mikania micrantha | reverse complement strand
TATTCGACTCAGTGTATCTTGAAATCGGAGCCTCGTTTTTTGATATAAAAAATGTTGTGACCGTCTAAAACCGGTCGTTACATTTAGGTTCGATTTTTTCAATTATATTCGGTTTCGATTCGGTTTTTTCGATTTTTGTGTGACCCCTAATTTCTAACACTATGACGGGTAGGGCTGTAAACGAACCGAAAGAGCCCTGTTTGTGTTTGTTCGTTTAACTTTTAACTTGTTCATGAACGTTCACTAACGCTTACCGAACAAAAATTCTTGTTCGTGTTAATTCATTAAGGAATTAGCTTGTTCACGAACGGTTCACGAACGCTAACGAACCCGTATTTAAACAATAAATTAATATTTTTAATCTCAAGCAATGGAGATAATCATTTATAAATATATAAATAAAGATATTATAGTATTAAATCAAAAATAAGTTAAGTATTATGATATTAAACTAAAAAAATAAAAACAACACATTTAATGAATAAATATAAAAAATGAACTTAACCGAACATAAACAACGTAAACGAACATTTTACCGTCCCGAACGTTTATGAACACAAATGAACGAACACGACCTTTGTTCATGTTCGTTTATTTAATTAAACAAACAGAATTTCTTGTTCGTGTCCGTTCCTTTATTAAACGAACGAACATAAACGAACTTTCCGCCGAACAGTTCACAATTGTTAGCTGAACGTTCGGTTCGTTTACAGCCCTAACGACGGGTTTTCTCTTTATTCCAAGCTTTTGTATCGATCTGATGATGTAATACGCATGTCTCCCTAATTCTTTTTATAAAACTTTAATTATTATCAAATATTCCATCCTGATTGAAATTAATGCATGTCTTTTTAAAAATAAATAAATAGAAAACTAAACTCTAATGATATCTTGTACGGTATCGAATAGAAAATAATCAACTTGAAGGAGAAGTCGGGAAATGTTGGATAAGCTCTCCTTTTCAGTTGAATCAATGGATATTGACATTTTCATATTTCAATAATTTCATGTCATCATCATATTTATTTATTTAGTTTTTAATTAAAAAAAGGATAAATTTCATGATACTTTTATTTTATTTGATTTTATTACAAGTGATAAAGTGTGTGTGGATCGGCTGAATTGAAGTATGACGAATTTTTAGTCGAGTTAATGTAAGAATTTTTTTTTTTTTTTTTTTTTTTTTTTTTTTGTGTGTATAGTTAACATGTTAATACTATTATTAAAATTTGCTATTTTAATAGTAATTTAATTTAAATTTACAATCCATCTCAAATCACAGTTCGTAATAAGAATGTAACATACTCTTGGTTGGTTTGGTTTGAATACAACTAATTGATGATAAAAAAAAAATTATAATAGAAATGTAAATAAAAATATATGAAGTTGCATTTGAATAGCAAAGATAAAAGAAAGAACATTTCAAAACGGCATCTTCGTAATAATCAAGCAAAAGTTACGTTGTTTAAAACTGAATTTTAAGAACCACGAAAGAGTATTTAAGAAAGAAGTGTATAAAAATTTGGGGAAAACTTAAACGGAAACACAAGCTTCAATGACTCAAATATATACGTAGACAGAACGATAAATATAGTGTACAAGTTAATAACTACGTCTGCTAATTGAAACACATTTGAGCTATTTTATTAGACCAAATTAAATTAACCCTTTTACCCAAAAATATATCAAATTTATCTTCTCAATTTTTCAATCTTCGTAAATGTATTTGTGTGATTTTTAAAACAAATATTTAACAAACGTTACATAAGAAGGATAAAAATCTATTGAAGTTCATTTGCATTCCACTATGGTTTCTAAAGAATTGCATAGTTAATACACGCACAATGCTAACTTCTCATAACATATTGTTTAAACAAAACACAATATCATTATCGATAGATGGCTTTTAATATATAGAAGATAAAATACAAAATATTTTTGCCTAAAAAGAGTAGTAACTAATATGATTTTGACATACGCCATGATAATTTATGTATAACTTTTTATTTTTTGTACTAGATTTTTTTTTTGTATTAGATTCTTTTTTTTTTGTTCTATATTTTTTTGTAGTAAATTTTTGGGGTTTTTTGTACCGTATTTTTATTTTTGTTTGTAATTTTTATACTGAATTTTTATTTTTTTGTACTAGATTTTCGATTTTTGTACTAGTTTTTTTGTATTGGATTTTGTTTTTTGAACTGTATTTTTTGTTTTTATATTTTTATCATGTCACATGTCAAGTTTTTATTGATTCTTACTCTTTAAAATTAAAAATCTCTCTTTAGTGATAGAAGATAACCATAAGATTAATTAATTTTTAAGATATTGTCAATACTAGAAACAATGTCTTTTTCATTTGTCTTGTATAACTTGCATCATTTTTCTCGGTGGTGCTTTCAATGACCCAACAAAGCCTTTTCATGCTTTAACTTCTTGAATCTTTTTATGAAATTATGGAAATTTATTAATTTTATGGCCTTGTTTTTATTAATAGCTTAGTTTAATTATATGTTTTAATAATAATCAATAAGCTATTATACAAGTTAATGTAAATATCAATTTATTGATAGTTGAACTTTAGTTCGTGACAATATTTTAATAGAGATTAATGCCCTTATATTGAAACTATAAATATAAAGCAATGTTGTTTGAACCGGACAGGCCGGACTGGGAACCGGCAACTAGACCGGCCCAAAATAAGCAGATGAACCGCTCGGAAGAGAACTGGCCGGCCTGTCCAAGTGAGTGATCGGACCGGGAACCGGACCACTGGTCAGACAGGTTTTGATTTTCTTTTTTTAAAAACAAAATCTAAAGAATAAACCATTAAAATCAAACAAGTGGTTGAAATGATAGTTTATTATACAAATGGTGCCCTTCTCTCTTCTTTTTTTAGGGAGATGATGAATGTTTTTATACTCTCACCAATGTGGGATGAGAAGTTAGGAAAAGAAAAGGATGTGAACCTATGTGGGATGAGAAACAAGTTTTTTTTCTTTAAACCAAAATCCAAAAAATATAACATTACAATCAAACCTTGTATTTTTAAAAAAAATGATTATGTTTGTGTGAATATAATTATGTTTGTTTAAATGTGATTATAATTATATAACTTTTTTGAAATTTTTTATATATTTAATTATTATGTCGCTCGTTTCGTGAATCAGGTCAAACCGGTCTGACCGGTAACCAGTAAGACGTCCGGTTCAACGTCCGGTCCAGTTCTGAAAACATTGATATAATGGCATCACATGTTAATTCAATTTAACGTTCAAATAATCAATTTACTCACACCATTAAGTAGGGAAGAACACCATTCATGTCATATTTTTGTTATAACTGTGACATGAAAGAAGATTTAAAAGATTCTACTTATAATATTGTCGTCAAAAACATAACGAATCTTCTAACAAGCAATCTTTATTTATTTAATTTGTTTTATCTTCAACTTAATATACATAAATTACTTTTAGCATGACGAGGAAAAAAAGGCACAAAGAAGACAAATTCTTTGTGATCAAGTGCTGAGATTCATTTCTTTATTTCTATAAGAAATAACATACAATTTTTTTTTATATTATTCTAGTTTGAAACATACCACCTTGACTTATAAAAAACGAAAAAGAAAAAGAATCAACATTGTCTCTTCATTTAGGGTTTGTTTGGTGTAGGACATTATTATTATTTCATTGTCTTGTTAGATTATCACGTGAAATGGAATGAATCAATACTTAGATTTATTTGGTAGACAAGAAAAATAATAAATAAAATTGGTGGTTAGTGGTGATAAATGATAATGGTAGACTGGTGGTGTGAAAGCAGTTTTGGTGGCCGTAGGTGGTTGTGCTGACAGGTAGCAAGTGGAGTTAGGTGGTAGTGATAGGTGTGGCTGGTAGGCAATGGTGTTGGGTGGTGGACGGTGATGATGGTGGGCAGATGGGCAGATGGATGTTGAAGGTGAGGTAATGCATGGTGATGGTGGCAGTAGGCCGTGGCGGTGGTGATGGCATCAATAGTGGTGGTGTCGGGTGGTGGAGACAGATATGGCAGTAGAAGGCGACGATAGGGGGTGGGCGGGCAGTGGTCGTGGTTGGAGGGTGGTGAATGTGATGTTTTTTTTAATGTTGAAAAGGAGAATGGAATGAAAACAAATAAGAGTGTATGATGAAATGAATTTTGAATGTTTTGTAAGGAAATGAATGAAATTAGAAATGGATGATTCCATTCCGGCCATTGACCAACCAAACACACTTTTTTTTTATTCCGTTATAATGGTTTATTCCATTGAACCTCTTAATCTCTTATTCATACGTATTAAACGATACCTTAAAAGTCGCATAAGTCACTCATGCTATGTAATTGTTAGCATCTTTTGTAACTAATGATCGCAATTTATCCGTAGCAACTAACATCCGTTTAAATTGAGTCTCATCGACACCAAGAACATGATGTCAAAGTTTAAATGCTTCTACTTAAGCTTAAATGTCTATTAAATACTAGGTTACCACCCCGAATTGAAATTCATTTCGGGTCGGTTTTGTTTAAAACTCTTACAAACCGAATTCCACCTAATAAATCAATTAAAATCAAATAAACCGGTTAAAAATCAAATAAATCAATTAAACCTAACCGAATTCAACTAAATAAACCGATTAACCTTATATATTATTAATAAAAATAATAATTATGTATAAATTCGGTTTAATCGGTTAAACGAATAAATTAAACGAATCAATTTCAAAATACACATGAAATCAAATTAATTTAGTTTATCTCTATTAATTTATTAAGGATGCAACATATTCAATATTTTTTTGAACGACGAAGGTCTCAATCGTGTGAACCCACTTTTTCCAGTTCATGTCACCGAGGTCTAGTTACCTAGACCTCCCATGAGCCACCACAACCACCCCAGGAGGAAACCTCACTGGGAAAACTCCCTGACCCCCCTCAGACCCCTATTTCTTTACGGGAAGGACTTGAACCCAAGACCTCCCATTTGAAAGAATCTTGTGGTACCATTGAGGCAATGCAACATATTCAATTACTTCGTATTTCAATTAAGACCATCTACTAACTCGAATTAATTTAGTTTCTTCATAAGAACATAACTAAATTATCACTTTCTATGGATGAAACTAATATTGAATGTTTGTTTTTATTTAGTGCATGTGTACCGCCTAAATTTTGCTAATCGTAACACTCCAAAGATGAGATCAAATGTGTAATAAAAAAGTTTTGGACGTACATAACGTGTAAGATTATGAAAGTTATAGATTTGGTTGCAAAACGTGGTAATATAAAACCTGATGTTTCACCTACAATTGTATCAAGTCCGGCGGTCCCCGCGATGGTAGTCCAGTGGTAAGGATGTGAGAATATATAATAAAGGTCTAGGGTTTAAAGCCTGGCATCACCCAATTTCCTTGGGTCACGCAATTTACCTTCGTCATGTTGGCTGTAGAACCGGTCGGTGCGGGACACCTAATAGTGGTGTTCACAATTATTTTTACAATTGTATCCAGTACAGCAAACTATTCTTGGTGTCTCAAAATAGAAAAAAAAAACTTCTCTTTTTCTCCCACAGTTATAACCTTTTGCTCCAAAATTTTCAAAATGTCAATTATACTTCCTATGGTTTGACAGTTATAACCATTTGCTACTTATGGTTTAATAGTTATAACACTTTTTCTCCAAACTTTTCGAGAAAAATGTAATGAAGACATATTTGCAAAGTTTGGAGCAAATAGTTTTATAAATGTCAAACCACATGGAGTACAATGAACATTTTGAAAAATTTGGAGCAAAATGGTTATAACCGTCAAACCACATAAAATAAAAGAGAAGTTTTGCCCTCAAAATACAAAAAAAAAAAAAAAAAAGAGTGTGCACATGTTGTATAAACCAAAAGAGACTAGATAGAGAAAGTTGAAGAACATGCTAAAACATAAGATGTTTCGTATGTTTACGTGTTTAATACATAATCTAAGCATGAAATCATTATTAGATAGTATTTCAAGCTTAATGAACTCATAAAGTCCAATTTTTAACATGTAAATGCTTAGATCTCAACAAGCACAACTTTAACTATGGTTTTTACGAGCTTTTAACTCATATTTTAAAAGATCTGTATGATTTTAAAGTTGATATGTACATCAAACACGTTTTTGAGCATATTGCTTGAATTTGCAAGCATTAGGGTTTTTAAGAAAAGTACTATTCAATGTTAATGTAAGGAATAATATCATATGTCTCCTTATTAAACACTCAAATTACATATATCTCCAATGTTAAACTAAAATTACAAATATTCGCTTATTCCAAAATTACCCCTTAGTAAGGAGAAATATGTAATTTGTTTTTAGTTAGTTCATTAAGGGTAAAATATGAAATACATAATTTGTTTTTTAATGAAATGAATAAATATGTAATATATTTGGTTTATGAAGGAAAATATGAAATTTAATTTTATAATTGAACAAATATTTAATAAATTATTTTAGCAATGGTATATATGTAATTGACCCTGGAAAAAAAAAAAGAGAATTCAAGACATCAAAGTCAAAGTTACAAGAGTTGAAACTAAGTATAAAAGTATTTTTGCTTCAACCAATATGTTTAAACGAAAAAAAAAAGACTAAAATTTAATGAGAAACACTAACTTCTATATGCATATTAATTTAACATATATATTTTTTGAACAATAAATTTTTCCACCTTTAATTTAACATATACGAAGAAAAGAAAAATAATTGCCCAAGTATAATCAAGTATCGAAGCAACTTGGACATGTTTAGGGACTTCTCATTCCTTTATCGATTAGACGATTCTTAGGACTCACCCTACTGAAATCTCACCTCGTCGAAATTTTTTGACACATCATCATCTCACTGAAACCTTAAAACCCCACGATAGTCACCCTACTGGAAAAACCTTCCCCATTGTAAAAGAGGAGAAAGCGGGGAGAGAACGGGGAGCGGGGGCCGCGGGCCGTTGTGAAATGAAGCCACCAGGGGAGAAGGGCGATGTTCCCGCCTGGCCCCGCGTCACCGTCGGTTTCCCGCCCTTACGCGGGAAGGGTATTGCGGATGGTTTTAGTCATGACACTTTGTTTAAATATATTATAAACAAATTTTAATTGATGACTGTAATAATAATTTAAATTTTACTCCAATAAAATGTTTCTAAATATTTTTAGTTTAAAAATTATAATTATGATGTGAAAATGTGAGGTGGCCCAGGAATTAGTGCCTAATGTCATCATGTCCGTTCATTTACATTAAATGTGACATTAGAGTAATAATTATACGGTACCGGTCATGCCATCCATAATAAAATTCATATCAAATCAAAATTGAAGTAACAAACTTTTTTGGTTTCACATATTTGATGGGACAACGTTCTTTAAAACTTTAATTTATAATGGGAGTGTTTACACACCCCCACTTTTTTAATTCAACACCCCACCTTTTTTATGTATGTGTCGTATAGGTCTCTACGATACGTACAACACCACCTGCAACCTAGTTTTCTGTGTGTCTTTACGTGGCGTTTGACATCTGACACCTGCAACCTTAAATTCCTAAATGTGATTGGTTAAATTCTATGTTGTACGCCACGTAGTGTCCTGTACGTGGCGTATATGTTTTCTGATTAAAATGACTTGTTTTTACCACATCTCAACATTCAATTCTTATACGTATAGTATGGTACTATACGACAGGTATAAGCCTAAAACAATTAAAAATTTTTTCAAACTTTAAATTAAAATAAAACTGGTAATGTTATAAATTTGAGTTTTATAAATTTAAACATTTTTAAAGTTTAATAATTTAAACATTTATAACATTATTTCTAACGTTTGTCGTTTTTATTATTAATTTCATTAATTTAATATTATTTTTATTTTACAAATTAAAAAAAATAAACAACCAATCAAACAAATACAATGTATATACAAATTAAAAAAATAAACAACCAATCAAAACAAATCACAATATATATATAACCAGTGTCTGTACAGTACAAAGAAAACAAATAAAACTACAGATCCTGCATGGGAGATGACGGCGGAAGGGGAGGAGGCTCAATACCAGCCTGCCTGGACCTCTCAATGTCACGATCGATCATCCAGCGTAGCATCTCGCTCTGCCGAGCCAGGATGCGATCGTGCTTCCTGGATCATGCAGAAAGATCCTTTAGTATCGGCTCGAGGCGAGCCAGAAGCCTCACTTTCTGGTACCTCCGCTACGGATGTTGCGGAACGTAATGAGCGCCTCTGGCCTCCCCTTCACCCTCCTCATCACCCCAGGCCCCCGTCACCCTCACCACCACTAGCCTGACCATCATGGTCCCCCTCACCACCAACATCCTCACCCGCCTGTCCAACACCCTGGCCCCTGTCTACGTCCATCATTTGTAGCGGGGGAGGGACCAATATCACTCACAGGATCACACAGCTCCTCAAGAGTGTCCTGGTGCAGATGACCCACGGCGCAACCTATAATAGTGATATAGGCACCGCCATATATGGCTCCGCGCTGCTGCTGGTGATAATATGTTGCAAAGTACTCGGCAAGGCAGCGCGCGAACTACATGTATGCCCAGTGATCAGGCAGTATAAATAAAATAAATCATGTAATGTGCACCACTCGCGGATTCTGCCACGTCCAGCTATCGACGTGGCAATCAGGCGGTGCATATATGAGGCCACCATGCACGCAAGGTGGCGTCATCAATCTTAGTGATCCCCGCTGTGTACAGCGGGGTAACAGTCTCTGGCTCCCAATATAAGCTAGAGAGAACAGCGAACTCGACCAGCGACATCTCGTGTCGCTGGCGAAACATCAAGAATGCTACCTCCAGCACGGCAGCCGAACAGTAGGTGAATGTAGAGAGGAACTCCACGACGACCTCCCTGTAGGAAGGCTGGAAAGCCATGTCGAAGAGTCGTCTCCACAGCGTCTCCTCGTCTATCAACATCTCGAAGCGCGTTCGCTCGCCGATCTCCGTCAGTATGTCCAAGTCGACAGCCTTCTGCTGGCCGATCTTAATGGTGCGGAACTTCGTGCACCGGCTTGCTGCTACGGAGCCCTATTGAAACAGCAGGATCGGATGATCCCGTAGATCGTCGTTCAGCCTAGGTTACGCCTCCCAACCATTTCCTGTGGCAATCTAACCCATTCTAAAGGTTAAAAAGTGAGAGAAACTTACCTTTGATGTGTAGAAAGATGATTTGAACACTCTTGGCTCGAATCCGGACTCGTATGGCACGATATGAGAGAGAAAGGCTTGAGAGGCTCGAATGGCGTATATGGTGGTGGTTTGGGAGGCGTATGCCCGATCAAGGGCTCTTATAGGGACCTGTACGCCACGTAGGGAACTGTACGTGGCGTACAGGGGTGGAGTATCAGTTTTATAATAAAAAAAGACCTTGTACATGGCGTAGAGGTCCCTACGTGGCGTACAGGGTGGAGTATGGCTAAACTACATTTGACAATTACAGTTGAGAATTACGTCATTAATGACGAAATCACATGTGGTCGTGCTTGAAACCCACGCTGATTTGATGATTTTAATTATTACAGGTTGATAATATGCGAAAAATGGTGTTAGTAGATCGCAAAGAAACATCCATCACCTAATTCTTGTTCAAATAGGTGACCAACCGATTTCATGTTTAGAATCATAACTCGAAAATGAAGAGAAAGAGTGGAAGCGAAATCGCGAAACGAGGCTCCGATTTCAAGATACACTAAGTCAAAGATAGCGTTAAATAAGAGGTCAAATATTTTGAACTCTTTAGGTCTTGAGATTATAACCATTGGAAAGAGCTCGAAAAATCGTGAACGTAGGCGAAAACCGTGCGCAAACCGGAGTTCGTATGCTCCCGGAATCGCGAAAACAAAATCCGGTCTAACTAAGGCGGTGGAGGTACGCGAAGAAACTCTTTGCCACTCTTGGCGGTACGCGACGGACCAGAATACATAAAAATCTGATTTTCTTGATCAGATTTCATTTCTGGTCGATTAACTCGACTTCCAAATGCCTAAACTCAAATTTTTACCCTCAAATCTTCATCTTGAAGGCTTCTAAACCCACAGATCGCACCAAGGAACATATCTACAGGTCCCGATCATCATATATGTCCGAGAAATCCGTTAGATTAGGTAACGGTTCGTTTTAACCTTTTAGTTTGATAATGGTTAGATTAAATCTTATTTTGAATATAATATAATAGTTATTGTTGTGGATTATTGCCTAGTTGATGTCTAGGAATGGTTGGAAACGAAAAACACGGTATGTTAACGGTTAAATCTTTGTTTTGATCTGTTGTAATGCCCGGTTTTCATGAAACCACAATAATGGTTTAAACCATTTGATTGTAACAATGATTGTGATTGTCTTGATCATTTCTTGAAATGCTAGGTTAAATCCAAGTGTTTCAAACTAATGACAAGCACAGATAATCACCGAAATGACGATCTGATGTTTATGATAACAGTCAGATTAGTACATTGAGAATGGTTATTAAACCTATTCTAATATCGCATTCTCATGTTTCATGATACCTAAATGATCAATAACAAGGATTGACTATTTCTAAGCCAGAAATTCATCCAGGAATTGTTTCAAGTGAATAATCAACAACAATATCTATTTGATTAATCTGAAAATGTCGTGATTAATCCAGTTAGTCATTAACTCCTTAATAGGAGCCTAAATCATTATAGGTTCCTGTTTATCGCACTTTGTGCAATATTAACTTAAGGAGACTGATTAAGAATTAGATCAGCTTGATAATCTAATTCAAATACAAAGAACTCATAAAACATTAATGAATTGCAGAATCCTCTTCGTATTTTGCGTGAAACTTCAATATCAAAACACTTCAATAACACAGGTGAGACTCATAACCCATTTTCTTTTCTTTTACTAAAACCGCGGGGTGGAACATGTAAACTATTGATAACTCAAACATTTTAAACTATTGTGGAAGAAAACTATTGATACAATGCAAATCATTTACATGTTTTGGTTATACAAATGTTGAATGATGCTATTCTTATGCAATATCATTAACTTGATTCGTCAAGCCCCCGGTAGTACTGGTATGGTCCATATGCGGGAAACCGCGAACACAAAAACGCGTGCTCCAACTGCGGGTTGGACACCACACGAACTGGATACACGTGGTGTATAACACATGAAAGCTATTGCAATAGGTTTGATATTTGCATGTTCATTGGATTTGTATTTCAATACATTTATATGATGAGCTTGTGCTATAATTGCTACTCAAGTTTATACAAGATATGTTTCTCACTCAACCACGTGTTTCAGGTAATCAGGATCGGGAAATTCAGCTAGGTCAAGATGCTATGAATGTTTAGGGTGACCTAGAAACGAGAAACAAACTAGACGTTTTGTAATATTATCATTATGTGTATACTTTGATGTATAATATTGTGTGCGTTTGTGTTAATCTATCTAATAACTATGAAACCTTAGTAAATCTTGGGTTATTCTTGAACTATGGCTATGAATTCATTACGTCACGCGCTGTGGATTCCGCACGCGGCGCAGGGTGTGACAAGAGTGGTATCAGAGCCATGGTTGTAGAGAACTAGGATAAACCAATAATGGAATACCTAGACTACAACCTAAGTGTCCCTTATGTGCAAATATTCTATTTAAACTTTCTACATCTTTTGACTCTTAAATTCTTATCGTGCTAAATCATTGTTGTTATTCTTTATTTAGAATGGCTTATAACAATGACGAGCGTTTGGCAAACATCATCACTCAACAGATATCACTGGTTTTACCAAATATGGTTACTCAACTCCATAATAGCCTTAATAACTCATCAAACAATTCTCAAGATCATCCTCACAACAATACCAGTGAAAATTTAAAAACTTTCACCTTTAAGCAATTTAATGATGCTAGACCTCGGGTTTTCTCTAGCACAGAATGTGCGACTGGGTTATTGCAATGGTTTGAATCTATAGAAGATACTCTCGATTATACCAATTGCCCAGAAGACCAGAAAGTTAAAATGGCAGCAAGTGCTTTCCAAAAAGAAGCACTTACTTGGTGGAACACAGAAAAGAGGAACCGTGGTCGGGATGCTGCTTTGGGTCTTTCTTGGGTTGATTTCAAAGCTTTGTTGATTGATCATTTCTGCCCAAAGCATGAAATAAAGAATCTTGAAGACGAGATGTGGACTCTTGCTCAAGTCGGAGGGAAAAATAGAACCTACACAACTCGATTCCATGAATTGAGTGTCTTAGTTCCCCACATTGTTACCCCTCTAACCCGAAAGATTGATAAATACATTGGGGGTTTACCACTCAAGATCCGAAGCACGGTTATGGGAAGCAATCCTGTTACTCTTGAAACGGCTATTCATCTAGGGGCAGCTCTCACTGATGAATACGTTAAAGCAGGCCAGCTTATTCGAACTAAAGATGGCCCAACTAAAGCTATTGAGGGAAAGAAATCTGAACCACCCAAGAAGAAACAGAAGACCAACAAAAACTTTGCGGTAGTCACGCCTGCTGTCCCCCTCAACCAGATTCCTTCATCTTCCTCTTCACAAACGTTAAATAAGAAACCATATGAGGGACCACATCCATTGTGCAACAAATGCCAATATCATCACTCTTTGAGACATCCATGTCTCCGATGTACAAAGTGGGGGAAACTTGGTTACCTGGAAGCTTACTGTCGAACTGTGACAGTTGCGTACGAAAAATTCGGCATTAATAACGTGAGCACATTTGGTCGTGTGTGAAATCCACGAGGATTTAGCAACTTTGGTTATTAGAGATTGATAGTATGTGAAAAATGATGAACGTGGACGAAAACCGTGCGCGAAACGGAGTTACGGATTGTCCGGAATCGCGAAACGAAGTTTAAAATCAAAATTGGACGATTTTGTCCTGGGGCGGTACGCCCCAGCCCAGCGTCTGGCTCGGGGCGGTACGCCTGGCGGCTTAAGTCGGTTAAAATTGTTTTAAAGTGATCCGATCGCTTGGGAAGTCTCAAAATACGTTCTACTCGATTATTTCTTCACCCCAGACGTACAAGAACCAGTTTTCTTCATCTTAAATCCATTTTGAAGGTCATTAAACGTACGGATCGCACCACGGATCGTGTTTTCAAGTCCCGATCGTTGTTTTAACCGTAGAACTTCGTTAGATCAGGTAATGGTTCATTTTAACCTTCTAGTTTGATTTTGATTGATTAGATCTTGATTTTGAACGTAATGAGATAGTTAGGATTGTTGATTATTGCCTAGATGATGGCTAGGATTGATTATAAATGAAGAACACGAAGTTCTAACGGTTAAATCCTTGTTTTGATCCGTTGTAATGCCCGATTTTCATGAAATCATAACTATGATTATAATGGTTTAAACCATTTGATTGTAACAATGTAGGTGATTAGTTTGATTAATCTTTGAAATGCAAAGATTAAATCTAAGTGTTTCAAACTAATCACAATCATTAACATACTCATCGGAATGATTATCTGATGTTTGTGATAACAGTCAGATTAGTATGTTAAATCTGGTTATTTCACCTATTCTGATGCTACATTGTGATATTTCATTATATTTGGGTAATCAATAATAAGGATTAATCACTCCTAAGCTATTAAATCATCTAGAAACTGTTTTAGCATTATAATCAACAACATTAACTATTTGACTAATCTGAGATTATTCTGAATAATCAAACATGTCATCAACCTTATATTAGGAATCTAATGCAATGTAGGTTCCTACATTATCATACATTGTATGATATAATATTAAATTAATTAATTATATAACTAATATCGAGTTGATGATTTACTAAGCAATGTCTTTGACATTGAACGTTCAAAAGGATCTAATCAGTAAACTAGAACATAAATAACTTATTAAATATAACTAAATGCAGAATCATCTCTATACTATCAGTTTGGTGATACTCTGCTACCCTTATATCATCAGGTGAGTTTCGTACAACCCCTTTTATTTTTAATCTTTTATAAACATCGGGGAAACTCTGCAAACTGTTGTCTGAACATATGATATGCATCAATGATATCTGTGTGATTTCATATGATTTTGTGGGATTTCATGGGATTTTGCCTGTAGACTGAACTCTATCATGGAACTGAAAGTCCTCATTTTTGAACTGTATCTAGTGAACCCATGTGTGGCCGAGCAGAAAACATTGATAGTACTATTGGTTGACACCCCATTCGCTGGGAGGAATGCATCTCCCCTTGTGTGAATGTTTGTTATCTGTTTCCTGAACTTCTTAATGGTGTGATAGACATTAAGATAATGAGGCACTAAGATATGTACCGACGGGTAATATCTTGAGACAGACTAGACGTCCGAAAGGAACTAGATACAGGTCCCATGGTTATCCAGAACTGAACTTTTGAGAACGTGCTTATCATATCATATTGTTTTAAAATGAACTGTCGATCTCACCAGCTTTGTGCTGACGTTTCAAATTTAAATCTTTTTGCAGGAAGACAGTGACACTCGGTGAGGCAGCACTTCAAACACTAGTAATTAAATAAGTCAGTTGTGTAATAAACTTAGTTGTAAATTATGATACTGATTGCGAGGCCAAGCTCGCAAGACGACGGGGCTACCCCCGAGACGACAGATGGCTCCCCGAGATGAGCCACCGACGATACATGAGGTGAGAGAATCTTCCCACCAAGCAGAGTGGAGAGCCCAGTTACAGCAGGTCACTCATGATCTGCAAGGGATGCGTCAGGACATACAGCAGCAGAGTGCTATGATAGATGATATCCGTAGCACTGTTTTAGAGATTTTGACTTCTCACTTGACCATTATAGATCGAGTGAACACATTGGAGGCAGACACACAAGAGTGGAGGATTTCAGTTGAGGAGCGATTGCGTAGGACGTGGGTTCGGAGGATTATTGCTACCTTCTGGCGGCAGGTTGAGTTGTTGAGAGCAGGATTGGCGAGGGTGAGAGAGTCTCTGATTTGGCTTGGGATGGCCAGTTTTGAGACTAAGATGATAGTTTTGGGCGTGATCATGGCGGCAGTGGCTATGGTGTTTTCCTGCTTATCGTACTTTTTACGATAAGTATGTTTATGTAGCTCTTTTTGGGATATCCTATGTACAGACGAATAGGTTGTTAGTGTGTGATGTGGATGGGAAATTTTGATTGTAAAAAAATAGATTCCCGATAGTTAGTATGGATGAATCGGTTCTGATGGTTCTTGTATTATAACCTTGTGATGTATGAAATTATGGTACTGTAATAATATGGGTGTTTTGTATATCTGTCTGTATAATGAGCTATGTGTGTGAACTATAATTAATTTTTCTGTGTGAGAACATAACCGTATGCGAACGAATTAATATCTGTCTGTACAGCGATGGCCGATCCTGCCGAGCAGTATATTTATCAGAGGTTCCCTTATTTGAGGTTAAAAAGAAAGACGGTTCTTTCCGGATGTGTATTAACTATCGAGAACTTAATAAGCTGACCAACAAGAATCGCTATCCTTTGCCCCGGATTGATGACCTATTTGATCAACTACAGGGAGCCATTTGTTTTTCAAAGATTGATCTCCGATCTGGCTATCATCAGTTGAGAGTCCATGATGATGATATCTCTAAAACAGCGTTCAGAACACGCTATGGACACTATGAGTTTTTGGTTATGCCCTTCGAACTAACCAATGCCCCTGCAGTGTTCATGGATCTTATGAACAGGGTATGTAGACCATATCTAGATCAATTTGTCATTATCTTCATTGACGACATATTGATTTACTCTAAAACTAAGAAGGATCATGAAGCTTATCTCAGGTTGATTTTGGAACTTTTAAAGAAAGAACAACTTTATGCCAAGTTCTCGAAGTGCGAGTTTTGGTCGAAAGAAGTTCAATTTTTTGGTCATGTTGTCGACGAAAGAGGCATACATGTAGACCCGACTAAAATTAAAGCTATAAAGGACTGGAAAGCACCAAAGACACCATCGGAAATTCGCTCTTTCCTAGAAATTCGTTCTTTAGAAGAATTAAAGTAATTTCTACTGAAATATCAAAGTTTACTTGTTAAAATGGATAAGAAAATGATGAGCTTTTTAAGATGTGAAATACTAAAAGAATATAATCTAGAAAATTTAAAATGGTATCATAAGACTTTCAATCAAGAATCTAGATTATTACACAGAGATGAACGAGAAGATTATATCATTAAAAATAATGAAGATATTACATTTTTTACTTGGTTAACTATATATTGTAAAAATAATAATATTAAATATCCTACAATTGAACAAATATCTGTTAATAATAAAATTACAAAAAATTATATAATAATAAAGAATAATGAAGAATTAACTAGTATTCATCCACCTCACGAAAATATAAAAATTATAAAAGAAAAACAAGAATATATAGGAATGCCATTATCAAAAATTTGTGAAGATGAAACTAAATCTCTAAATACAATTATTCTTCAAAATAATTATACAAATGAAAAATTAAATACTATAGGAGAACAATTAGAAAGAACTGAAAATGAAAAAAACTGAATTAGAAGTAAAAAACAAAGGAAAATATGTTGTTATAGAAAATCCTATATTTAAACATTTTACTATAGATACTCTTATAATCCTTAGTAAAAAGGAATTGACATTAAAATTAATGAAAGATCAATTAGAAACTATGGAAAAATTAAAAAATTTAAGTTTAAATACTATAAGAGATAGAGATGAGTCTGATAATACAGATTCCTTTTATGAAGAATTGAATCTCAATTTAAATATGAAACAATAAATAAATTAAAAAATTTTACTTTAAAACCAGATACAAGGAATTGGTATCCTAAACCAACTCCTCCTGATTTACAATTTGAAGAAAACAGTAACAGAGTTTGTACTGCATATGATGGTAAATCTTTATATGAATGGAATATAGATGGTCAATCTGAATATCAAATTTTAAATATATTACAAGAAATGACTATGGCAACTAATGCTTATAAACAAGTATGAAAATAATGAAGCACAAATATTTAAGATGATTGTTTCCGGGATCTCTGGAAATTTAAAAGGTTGGTGGGATAATTATATAACAGATTATGACAAACAGTTTATTATGAACGCAAGAAAAATAAAAATAGAAAATGGTATACAAATTCAAACAGATGAAACAGATATAATAAATACTCTTATATTTGCTATTATAAAAAATTTTATAGGAAATCCTTCAGATTACCAAGAAAGGAAATCTTTAATACTATTAAATCTTACATGTAGAAAATTACAAGATTTTAGGTGGTATAAAGATATTTTTATAGCCAAAGTTATGACAAGGAATGATTGTAGACAATCATATTGGGAAGAAAGATTTATTGCAGGATTACCAAAATTATTTGCTGAAAAGGTTAGAGAAAAAAATTAAAAGAGAAAATAATAATAATATACCATATGATGATTTAACATATGGACAAATAATAAATCATATAAATCAAGAAGGTTTAAAAATATGTAATGATTTAAAATTAAAACAAAAAATGAAAAAGGATGGTATTAGTAGTAGAAATGAATTAGGCAATTTTTGTGAACAATATGTCACACCCTCGCCAACAGCGGAATCGCAAGGATGTAACGAAACTGTATATCTTGAGCACATTGCATATGAGAGAATTCAAAATCATGCATTTAACATATCAAGGTTCATGTTTTACAAAATAAAGTAGTATCAATACAAACTTGAAGATTCCTAAAATCATATGACCTACATCTAAACAGGTAATATAATCAAATCTTCATTTGTATTCCAAAATAAATGCATGCTAACTTCTCCACGCAACTTGTTGCTTCTAATTCCCTAAAATGCATGTTAAATTTAAAAAGGGTCAACATATTGTTGGTGAGATCGTAGGTTTTACGACTCGATAAACTAGTTCAAATCAGTTAGTAGATAAACACATATTTTTGATGAACTTGCATAAGTCCACAACCATACCTTTAACTTCTTGTATACCCTGTTTCTTGCTAATTGTCTTATCACAAAACAATAGTTCTTGTTGGAAATATACCATTAATAAATCATGAATTAGGGGTTGGTGCGACCAACCATGAATGGAGGTTTGTCAAGCCCCGCTAGTACTAACTTATATTAATCCCTCGGCTCATCGCTATGAGTTAAATGGTTGTGTAGAGTGTAGGGGCATTTAAGTGATAAATTCTTGTCTTATGCAACAATATTCAAATTCTTGTATAAATAATTTATGTAACATGCATAACACCCCAAAAGTTAAAATAGTATAAAAAGGGGCTACGAAAACTCACCTTAATAGTGAGGAGAGAAGATTCTTGAGTTCTTGAGTTGGTGAAAACTGCCCTATGTAGGCCCTACAATATAGTGGGTTGATAGAGTCAACGCATTATCCAAATTCTAAGATGGTCGGTTGTCTTCGACTTCTAGTACAATTCTTTGAGATTCACATAGGATTAATTTGTTTACTCGTCTATTCTTGCATTTTATTTCTAGTTATTTATATTATTTGTCTAATGGGTATCTCTTATATGCCACATAAACTTATATATATATTTATAACTATTCTCTTAACTCTTTTATCTATTCTTTTATATTTTTAACCAGAGTTCTATAAGGTTTTGATCTTGGAACTTAGGTTCATGAACTTATCAAATTACTAGGTTAAGTTTATGCATATATTCATACAGGGGTTCATTCATACGTATATATTTCCTTATGATTATTCAAAATAAATGTGAACGTATTCCTTTGTATATATGTATGTGAAATTTCGTAGGTTATAGGTCCAGGCTTATAAATCATCTCACACTCTCATTTTATTAAGTGATTTAATTCAAGAACATATCTTGTTATCCCTTGGTGATAAGGATCCATTAGTACGGTTATATGTTGATCAACGTAAAATTTTATTAAGGATTTCTTGTTGTTTCTTTAGATTCCCGTGTGGGTGTTGATTTAGCATGGTGAGTTTTACGTTCATGGCAAGATCACCACCTCCATGCACATACTACAACAGCATCTTGTGTATGCTCTTATTACAACTATAATTTCTATTTATTCCCATTTTCCTTGAATATATTATACACCATAAGTTTTGTTCCCCCCTAGTTCACCCAAGAGATCAGTGTAACCAGTTTTAAATAAGTTTTATTTTCTTATTTTAGCAAAGTTTGTTCTAACAGAAAACATTTATTGTATGAGTTTGGGCGCATTTATCAGTTCAAGCCTTCTTGTATGGACTTGCACTCTACGGTTAATATCTTATGCTATTGAACAAGGATGACTTACGGAGAGCAAGCAAGGCTGATAGGGATGGTGATGGAGAAGTAACAGGTTGCCTTTGATCTGCTCACCTTTCGCAAAATTTGTGTTGTCGGTGCCGAAGAACTGCTGGTCGGCTACTGGTTCAGCTCTCGATCAGCTTCTTCGATCAGCAGCTTGTTGCTTCTTATAAGGAGGAGCTGTGAGAAGCTCCTTGGACCTGCTGGGTGGCCGAAGATTTGAAGAGGGAAAGAGAGGTGGGTTGATCGAGTAGAGCAAGGGGCTGGACTGGTTGTTTTACTTGCTGCTTATCTATTATGGATCGAGAGCTAGTAGTGGTTTCTAAAGGAGTTTCCACCGGTTTAGGTAGTGAGGTGGTAATAAGTGAATGAGTTTGTGTGGTTTTTCTTGAAGATGCAACGTGGGTATTTATAGGGAAATGGGTGAAATCTCTTTCTTGCTGAAACCGATTAAGTGGAAGTCCTTATTCAAGTTTTATCTTAGTTACGGTGTAAGGGAATTAGTTGCTATTAAGTTGAGTTGTAACCATGATTTGAAAATTAAATCTTGCAGGGATTTTATGCCACCTAAATGTGTCCTTTTTACTGCAGAAAATAGATTTTATCCTAGGATTTGCCATCACCTCCATCTTTGTTGTGTAAATCAAAGTCCTAGGAAATGGGTGGTTTATCATAGGCCATCTCCTTGGCAGCTTTCTGCAGTAAAAGTAGGCTGTCATTTAAGGTATTTTTGACTAACATGGGGGGGGGGGGTAAGGAAGGTGCCATACGGCTGTAGAAAATGGGAATATGCTGTCCTCACTCTAGTTATTCAATCACATTAGAAATCCCAGCATGTTTGAGTCCTTCATTTGCCTAAGTAACTAGAGTGAGTGTTATTTGCTACTGCCGAGTGATATAGGAGGAAAAAGAACACGTGCCAGTTTATTTATTTATTTATTTTTTATTATATATACATATATATATATATATATATTTTTGTCTTCGTTTTTAAGAAGGTTGGGTCGACCAAGACCAACGAAAATTAATCACTCACAGTGTATTCACCCTAGCTTCTCATGTCACGGTTTGATCAGTTGATGAAGGTGTGAACAATCTAAGGATTTTATTAGTTGATGTGTTCTAAATCTTAAAGTCTTAATTATTTCGGGTAGGTTCATATATACATGGATATATTCATGCATTATGTATGAGTATTTTGTGTTTATAGGTTTGTCTTATAGTTTTTATAAGGAACCTTGTATGCATATGTAGGTATATTGGTTTATTTTGATATGATCCTCAAGTTTTGATTTAAATCGTTTTTGTTCCTAAAAAAAATATTAGATTAATCATCAAAGAGTTTAATACCTGTTTTCTGTTGGTTGTTACACAATATGGTTTTGAAAATATAAAAATTCCAAGTACTTCTAAAAGAAAAAATAATTATATAAAAATAAATAATTATACAAAAGGAAAAAACTTTAGAAAAAATTATAAAAATAGAAAACCTAAAATTGAAGAACAAAAATATTATAAAGATAAAAAACAAAAAGTTTATAAAAGAAAAATTATAACTTGTTATACTTGTGGTAAAAGAGGACATACCTCAAAAAATTGTTATTCAAAAAGAAAAATAAATGAATTAAATATATCAGATGAATTAAAAGAACAAATTAATAAAATTCTAGATACCAAAATTAGTGATGAAGAATTTTCTGATTATGATGTGACGATTTAAATTATATTTCTGCTAGTAGTAATAGTAGTATTAATGATGAGGAATGTGAATGTATTGGTCCATGTCTATGTAATATTGGATCTATAAATATGATAAATGATGAAGAAAATCTTTTATTATTAAAATTATTAGAAAGTACTGAAGATTTGAATTTAAAACAACTATATTTAGAAAAATTAAAAGAAAATTTTAATAAAAAATCAGTAACAATAGAAGATAATACTGAAATATATAATTTACAAGATATTTATAAAAAATTTAAAAATATAGAAAAACCAATTACTATGCAAGAATTACAAGAAGAATTAAAAAAATATAAAAGAAGATATTAATATAATTAAATTACAAATTAAAAATATTGAAAAAGGTAAAATTAAGACAACTGAAACTACTACTAGTAATGTCAATAAAATAAATATATTAAAAGAATTAAATTATCAGAAATGGTATACTAAATTAAATATAATTGTTAATAATGAATTTAGAATAACATTAACAGCTTTAATTAATAGTGGAGCTGATATGAATTGTATTCAAGAGGGAATTATACCTACTCAATATTATGAAAAAACTTCATATAGATTATCAACAGCTAGTGGATCTAAACTTATAATAAATTACAAATTATCAAATGTACATATATGTAAAGATGGTTATTGTTACAATACTCAGTTAATACTAGTAAAAAATCTAACATCACAGATTATATTAGGAACACATTTTATTACTCAACTATATCCAATAACTATAAATAGTAATGGGATAAGCACTAAAGTTTTAAATAAAGAAATAATATTTGAGTTTGCCGAACCCGTTTTATCGAAACAAAAAATATAATAAATTTAAAAGAAAAACAAAAAGAATTTTTAGTAAATGAAATAAAAACCGAAAGAATAAAAGAACAATTGAAAAATAAAAATAATACTAATAAAATTAAAAGCATTGAAGAAAAATTTATAAAAAATGTATGTTCTAATATACCTAATGCTTTTTGGAAAAGAAAACAACATATTGTAAATTTACCATATATAAAAGAATTTAATGAAAAAGATATACCAACAAAATCTAAGTCTATACATATGAATCAAGAGTTAGAAGAACATTGTAAGAAAAAGATAAAGGATCTATTAGACAAGAAATTGATTAGATCTTCTAAGTCTCCTTGGTCATGTTCCGCATTTATGTAAACAATAGTGCAGAGATTGAAAGGGGTTCTCCTAGATTAGTGATAAATTATAAACCTTTAAACAAATTTTTAGAGTGGATAAGATATCTTATACCTAATGAAAGGGATATACTAAAAAAGATATATGAAGCTAAAATATTTTCAAAATTTGATATGAAATCAGGATTTTGGCAAATACAAATTTCTTAAAAAGATAAATATAAAACAACTTTTAATGTTTCTTTTGGACATTACGAATGGAATGTAATGCCATTTGGTCTGAAAAATGCACCTTCTGAATTTCAAAATATAATGAATGATATAATTATTCCTATTGGAAATTTTTCAATCATTTATATTGATGATGTATTAATATTCTCTAATTCTATAGAACAACACTTTAAACATTTAAATCTATTTTATGATATTATTCATAAAAACGGATTAGTAGTATCTCCTACTAAAATTAATCTATTTAAAACTGAGATAAGATTTCTAGGTCATAATATTAAGCAAAATACTATTATACCTATAGACAGAAGTTTAGAATTTACAAGTAAGTTTCCTGATGAAATTAAAGATAAGAAACAATTGCAGAGATTTTTAGGATGTCTAAAATATATACATGATTTCTTTAAGGATTTAGGAATTATATGTAAACCTTTATATAAAAGATTAAAGAAGAATCCTGAGCCATGGACACAGGAACATACAAATATTATAAAACATATTAAAAATAAAATAAAACAATTACCATGTTTAAATATCCCACATCCTAGTGCTAAGTTAATTGTCGAAACTGATGCAAGCGACCTAGGATTCGGAGGAATACTAAAGCAATCTTTAGATAATAATAAAGAACAATTAGTTAGATATTATTCAGGATCATGGAATGATACTCAAAAGAATTATTCAACTATAAAAAAGGAAATTTTAAGCATTGTATTATGTATTAAAAAATTTGAAGATGATTTATATATGAAACCTTTTTTGTTAAGAATTGATTGTTATCTGCAAAACATATTTTAGAAAAAGATATAAAAAATTTAATTTCTAAACAAATATTTGCAAGATGGCAAGCATTATTAAGCAATTTTGATTTTCAAATTGAATTTATAAAAGGAGAAAACAATTCTTTACCTGACTTTTTATCAAGAGAATTTTTACAGGGAATATGAATAAAGATACAAAAAAGATTGTCCTAACAAAACAATTATCAAAGACATCTCAATTAGCAAGTTCTTCTTCTTCAAGCTCTCCACTACCAATTCATAATAGCTTTACTCCATTATCTCCATTTCCAAGGTTAAGAGCATCTTTACCTGCTCCTATATCTTTACCTGCTCCTATATCTTCCAGACCACCATATTCTGCTATTATTCAAACAACTAGAATATTACCACAATCAATTATTCGTCCTAATATATTAAAATCTCCTACCTCTTCATCAACAGATTCTAGTTTATATTCAATAAACCCTAACCATAAGATTATCAAAATCTTGGAACCTATTGAAAAAGAAAAGGTTTCGCAAAGCTTTTTAAGCCTTATCGACTATCTATATCCTAGAAATTGTCATTTCTATGATTCTGATCAAAAGAACATAGACTATTATCAAGCTATATTAGTCGATACTGGATCTGTAGATATTCAGCATATTCTCAATCCTCAAAACCCATCAAAAATTGATTATTCTAAGATTAAAATTAAAAGAGTTATAACCCCAGAAGAATGGAGGTCTAAACCATTCGTTCAAAAAACTATTTCAAATTTTGATTCCTATTCTCAATACAATTATTATGACTATCAAGAGGCATGGGAAATGGCTCTTCTTTTCAGAAATTTTAATCATTCTTGGTTTATATGCTATGATGATCAATTCTCAAACAATTATCCAAGATGGTTTGCGAAATGGTTTAAGTATATGGGAATTATCCCAAATGCTTTTCCCAAAGTGATTTCTGAAGCATATAATAAGTTTATAGACTATTTTAAACAAGAAGGAATTCCTGATTTCGAATACACTCTTCAATTTATGACTGTATTTCGAGTTCCCTAGATATTTTCTTGGACTTACCATTATCAAGTTAAACAAGATAAATCTCCTCCTCTTCTATTAAGACATTATAGAAGTAAATGGTGGAATAAATTTTCAATAGAAAATGCCAATGTTGCTGCAGTTCAAAACTGTTATAGGTCTATAACAAATCAACAAGAGAGATCTTTAAAATCTCCAGTTAATCAATCTGTCAATACTTTTGAAGATCAAGACTATATAATCAGATTACAGTCTTGTTCAACACCTGAAGAAATGCAAAGAATTATCAATGAGATTAAACAATCTCCTTCAGGGTCAAAGCATTCTACAAATGAAGAAGATTTTCAAGATTCTCAAGACCCGTATGAAGACATTGGACCCATATAACTTACCCATAGGTTTATCCGATTCTATTATGGGTTAATCTCAATTATTGTCAAGAGTCTGCCAATCTCAATTATTCAAGATTCTCCATCAATTTTCTGTCTACTTTATTTTATGGCAGACAAACTTTAATAAAGAAGACCAATTATTCGATGAAGACAAACGACTTTTGCAAAAGTTATGATAACTCTCAATTATTATGAAGACTCTTTGCAGAAGAACCTGGCTATAAATAGAATTCTCTATTGTTTAGTTATTCATTCAAAAATTTACTTAGAAACAAATGTATGAAAAATCCTCCAAAACAAAAACTTGTATTATCCACTTCTCAATGTTCAAAGTCCTTAGATTTTCAAATTATCATTGCTCCATCCGATTGTAAAGATATCAATTGTAATTTTGAAGATATAAATCAAGGTATTCTTTAAATATGAGTTGTTTAAATTATGCTTATGCCATATTGTTATATTATTCAATGTTTAAATCTTTAATGTGTGTACATTAATTTACATATATTTCTAAGATAAAATGCTTGTAACAATACATGATTCTCATAAATCGTTTACGATTTTGCAAAAATTGTAAATCGAAAATACGCAATTGTTACAAACGGGAAGGAAGAAGGCAACAAATGATGGAGATTGAAGATGAAGGAAGATGCAGAGAGATGTTTGGCTTTATGCTTGAAAAGTCAAACAAACAAGAGTGGCTCTTTTGTTGATGTATACTATATGAAAGGAAAAAAAACGATATTTTGTTTTTTTTTCAGGTCTGGTATGAAAGAAAATGAGACCGTATGTCCGTATGCGTGACAATGACCGGAGGTTCACACCAAATTAGACCGAAAAGGATCACTGAGACAGGCGGTTTTCCCAAGTAAGAAAGCAAGACCATAGACCGAAAGACCGAGGAAGACCGATTGTCAACAAATACGAACAGAGTTCACATTAGACCGAAGTCGTGAATGAGAGACAGAATGTGTTCACGTTAGAAAGAAAGAAGTCCGAGCAAGAACAGACCTACGAGGTTCATGTAGCAAGTATTGAGTCATGTGTGGCTCGTAGGAAGAAGAGCAAGAACGGATGCAAGCAAGAAACAAGCAAGTGGGAAGAACCGACATCAAGATTAAGGAGGTAAATGTTGGGTTAATCTTGATGGTTCGGGTTCAACAAACGGGTCATGGGTCAAATTCAGAAGTTTAAGCATGTGTTTTAATTAGAGAAGTTGATTTTTAGTGGGTCCAAAACGTGGGAAGTTCTCCTCTGTATTTATAGTCATGTTTGCATGTTTTAGAAGTAGTTTATTTCTTTTATATATGTAAGGGGGTGTTTGTTTTTTCCAAAAAGGTCTGCGTGACCTCTTATGTCTGCGTCGCGCAGACGTGGGAAGAGGTTGGACCTCTACAGACCGTTTGTTTTTGTAACAACCGAAAATTTAGCAAATTAATAATAAACGTGCGAGATTTCGGTAACTGTTGATGTTCGAAGAATCACGTTATCAAAGAAATAAGCACGTTTGATCGTGCTTGAAATTCACGTTAAATTAGCAAACGAAATTATTACAGGATGATAGTACGCGGAAAATGGTGAACGTGGGCGAAAACCGTGCGCGAAACGGAGTTACGGATTGTCCGGAATCGCGAAACGAAGAATCTGGATTTCTACCACCCGCGCGGTACGCCCCATCTCACCGTCTGGAGTGGGGCGATGCGCCTGACGTCAGCAAGTCGGAAAAATGGCTTAAAAAGTCAGTTTTGTCTAGAAGATGCAATCCTTATCCTTCCTTTCGACGATTTCGACCACACACACACAAAATCAACATCCAATCCATCAAAACATCAATTTTCAAGGCTCCTCAAGGTTTAGATCGAACCAGGGAACGTTTCTGCAAGTCTGGATCATCTTTTTACCTGCAGAACTCCTTCTGGATAGGTAACGGTTCATTCTAACCTTCTAGATTGATTATGATTGATTAAATCTTGTTTCTGAACGTGATGATATAGTTAGGGTTGTTGATTATTGCCTAGATGATGGCTAGGATTGATTATAAATGACAAATTCGAATCGTTAATGGGAAAATCCTTGTTTTGAGCCGTTGTAATGCCCGGTTTGCATGGAATCATAACAATGGTTATAGTGGTTTAAACCATTGGATTATGACAAGGTAGGTGATTAGTTTGATTAGTTTTGATATGCAAGGTTAGTTCTAAGTGTTTTAAACTAATCACAATCATTAACATACTCACTGGAACGAGTATCTGATGTTTATGATAACAGGCAGATCAGTATGTTAGAAATGGTTATTAAACCTATTCTAATACTACCTTGTGATACTTCATGATATCTGGGTAATCAATAACAAGGATGGATTATTTCTAAGCCATTAATCTGTCTAGGAACCTGTCTAGTGAGATAATCAACAGCATTAACTATTTGATAACTATCAAGGCAATGTCTTTGACATTGGACGTTCAAAAAGATTCAGTCCGTAAGTTAGCAATGCCTAAGACGAATTAAGCAAATAAGAGCATACGCTTATTTAAGCCGAGCGAATAAGAAATCTTTAGGCATAACAAGATTGTAGAGATAAGAATGATCAAAATGAGTGTAAGCGTGATGTGTTGTAAAACACATCTGTTTTTCTATTTGTTTTTATTTCGTTTCTGTACAGTTTATTAGATTTTAGAGTCGATTCAAGCTGGTTCTTCACAATTCTATAATTTGATTCTTGCAGGTAACAAACATGTGTATTTGGTGGAAAAGATCAAGAAAACGAGCTCCCGGTTGGAAAAGAACAAACCCGAAGATAAAAGAAGTCAAAAGCTGGAAAAATACACTGTCGCGTATCGCGACGTCCTCAAGAAACCCTGTCGCGTAGCGCGACAGGTGGAAAAGTCTGTTTTACCCTTTTTAATGATTGCGGGTTTGACCCGACTATTTTGTCGGGTAGTGGGTACCCTCGCGTAGCGCGAGGGGTTTCTGTGTGACCGTCGCGGTACGCGACGTGAGGAAAATTTCAGAAAACGATTTCTTTTCATTAAAACGGCCGGAGACGGGATTTTTAGGGTTACATTGGAGACCAGACGATAGAGGAAGAGGCTAGAGACGGCAGAGGCGATTGGGAGGCTCTTGAAGCGAGAGATCGAAGTATTGAAGCCCCGGGATTGTGTTTTCGGGTGTTAATCATTCGGTTTTCTCATTCTTTGTTTCATTCCTGATTACTATGTGTTTCAAGCTGTGTAAACCTGTTATGATTCTTATTTTGACAATGTTTCTTGGCTAAACATTTAGAACTATCTAGGTTAGATGATTGTACATGATTGATTTTGGTTTATCTTGGGATTGGAACATTTTGATGTGATGAATTTATGATTTAAAGATTTGGTTTGGAATATTGGATGTGTATGTATGTCTTTGGTTGTTGAATGATTGATATTATGTTCCTCATGTATCTTGGTGATTGTCTGTCACATAATAGGTGCATGCTAGAATCAATTACTGTGTGTTTTTGATTAGTGGATGAGTTGCTTTGGCCGAGTGATTCATAGGAGTGTTCTATTATGATTTAGACGATTAAGATGTGCAACCAACTTTAATAGCCGTGAGGTGAGAAGTTGTCGATAAGTCTTGGTTTTTAGATTGCTAGGTTAGAGACTTCGTGAGAAGATCAATCTAATTTTTCTATCAAACCTTGTTTATTGAATCCAATAGGAAAGCCCAAGTTATTCCTAACATTTGAGTGAACTGTGACTTTCGCGCCGTGAGGTAGAGTGTTTTACAGTTATTTCTTAGGTGTTTTGAGATTATTATACTGTGAGGTAGATAATCTAGTGGATATTTCATAAATAGTTGGATGACCTGTGAAGGGAATCCATTTAACCGGTGGTTTAACAGCTTTTAGGATCCTTAGTTGACGATCCTTGAGAAGGGTTGAGGGTGCTCTAGGTTTCCTTTGAGTTTAGTACTATAAGATCCCGGTATCACATTAGTTCCATCCCGAGAGAACCTTGTCAAGCATGTATATGATTCAAGCCTAGGTAGTGTTTCTTTTCTTCTCTGGTTTAGTCTCTGTTTGCTCGTCTGTTTTAGTTTATTTAAGTTATTATTAGTTTTGTTAGAAAACCCCCTTTCTTAATATTATTTTATTTAAGTCCAAATCGTGTATAGATAATTCCTAGAGTCTAGTTAGTACAGTCTGTAGAAGTCTGTGGGTTCGATATCCGGACTTACTTTGGTCTTGCTACATACGACAGGTACACTTGCCTGTCGGTAGCTTAGGTTTTAGAGAGTCTAGATTTATTACTTTGTGTCTAGTTTAAAGTCAGTTTTTAGTTAGTTTTATAGCTAAGCTCCGTCGACATCAAAGCGGAATTTTGAAATAAAGTTCCGAATGAAAGTTACGATATGCCGAAGTTTTGAGCGGTAATCGTAAATTGAGAACCATTATGATAAGGTTATAATCATGATGATATGTTCATATTAATAGGATATCATTGTGAAGTGAGAAATGAAGGAAAGGAAGAAAAGTTAGCGGAGTGTGCTAAAGCTTAGGTGAGTTCTATGAGCCCTCTTTTACTATTTTAACGTTTTAGGGCTGATGTGCATGCATGATAAATATCTTTGAAATGATTGTGAGTTATTATAGCCCTATTTTAAATGTTTTATCATTTTGGGCTGATATGCATTTTATAAAGTTATTTTATGTAAATGATTTCTTTACCTGACTACGGTCAGATAAAAGAGTATGATAAAGTAAAGAATGTTTCATGTTATAAAATTATTGTATGAAAGTGATTGCAACCTGATTATGATCAGGTAAAGTATGTTTTCAGGTAAATTATGTTTTTAAATAAAGAATGTTTTATGTAAAGAATGTTTTAAGACTCAACTGCGGTTGAGAATTAACTGATTTTAAGAGTCTCTCATGAGACGTAAAGAGTGTTTGAAGTCTCAACTGTGGTTGAGAAGAAAATGATTTTTGAAAGACATCGACCGAGATCTAGCAGGAAATGTGTTATGAAAGTCCCGACTGCGGTTGGGCAGAACATGCGCACTGCGGTGAAAGGAGCCGCTTATGCGTATGATGGTTTAAATGATTTAAACCAGGTTATGATGTATGTTAAGAAGTCTTGTACCGGTATGAGCCGTCAATTTCGGTTGATGGTTTAAGAAGTCCTGTGAAAGAACAGGCAGAAGTCCTGTGAAAGAACAGGCCTGTCGACTGTGTGTCGCCAGTTCAGTTAAAGAAATCTTAGGCATGCTTGAGTTATCAGCTGCGCGTTGATAGTGTTAAAGAAATCTTATACATGTATGAGTTATCAGCTGCGGGTTGATAGTTAAAGCGTCTTGTGCTGCACAAGCCTGTTGACTTCGGGCGGCGGCAAAGGCTAAGGTTTTATGTACAGTATGAAATGTATTTATGTTATGATGACATGTATGTTATACATGTGAATTATGTTATGTTCTATAAAGTTTTGAGACTGTTGACCTTGGTCAACAGTGAATGTTAACGTTTTTATGAATAATAAAGATTTTATGTTTATAGAAAGATTAAATTAGAACTCACCAGCGAAAGCTGACTTGTTTTAGCATGCATGTCAGGTTGAATGGTATTGAAGAGAAATAACAGGAAGGCTCGAGGCATACATTAAAGACTACCCTGGCATAAACTGGCTGTGTATAGAACTATAGTGAAGTGGGTTATGTGTAAAAGTTTGTTTAGATCTATGTAATATTTTATGTTGTCACTCTACATTCCGCTGCTAGGATAATGTGATTATGGTTTAAGTACTATGGGTTTGATGCTTTGCCAACCGAGGGGACTCTCGGGAATCGGGGCCTCACAGTTTTCTCCCAGACATTTCATTAAAAAACGTCCGCGCGTCCTCTTCTTGGCGCAGACGTGAACCAACCTCTTCCCACCTCTTCAAAGTTCTTCCGGCCTACTCCCCCATTTTCAGCCCTTTGACCGAACTCCTCCACCGCCCTGCTCGCCGTCGCCGCCCTACTCCGCCGCCATCGCCGTCGCATACCTACTCCTCTGTTTCCTCCACTGCCGTTCGATCGAGGTGATGGTGACAGTGGTGCATTTGCTCGTGACCTACCTCTGATGGTGATGGTGACAGTGGTGGACGATGGTGGCTCAAGATTAGGTTTTTTTTTGTCTGCTTAGGATAGGGAAAGTGAGTGGGAAAGAGTTTTGAAGAGGTTAAAATACAAACCCTCTTTTTCCCTCTTCCTGCAGGGGTTTGGTCCACCTCTTCTGTAAAAGAGGTTTCCAGACGTAGTTCGCAGACTGTAGATGTTTTACCTCTGAAAAAACAAACACCACCTAAGTCTCCAAGAATATGAAAAGTAAGCAGAAGGTTAAGAACGAGTTTCTTTGTGTGTGTGTGAGTTTTGCAGCAAGTTTCAAAAGTTAAATTACTTCCTATACATAAGTTTGAGTGTGTATAACAAAGGGCCTTTATCATCAAGATTCACTGCTTGCATTGTAAGCCCAAATATATATGTGAGGGTGGGTGTCAATGATGTCTAAATCAATGAACGTATTTATGTATCCATTTAATCTGTGTGTATCATAAAGTTCAGTTCGGTTTTCTACCGACCGGTTTTTTAGTGAAAACTATAAACCAAAACGTTCACTATGGTTTCAAACTTTTGAAACTGGCGACCAAATGTTTTGGAAAAAAACGGCCGTGAAACTAAACTGATTACCTGTTCGCATTAAAATTTATTTTGAAACCGAGTCAAACCGAACCAAGCCGAGCCACTCGGTTTTAAAACGAGCCGAGCAACGAGCGCAACATTTGGCTCGATTTTGCAAATCCGAACCAAGCCGAGCCGCTTGGTTTGTAAACGAGCCGAGTACGAACACACCTCACTCGGTTCGGTTCGGCTCGTGAACAGCCCTACGTCGGATACAGGATTTTTTGTCATCTCTAAACTTGATGACTTTGTTAAAGCATGAGATTGTATTATATGAAAACTAATAAAATTATTAAACTTTATTTGTGTTATTCGTTTGAAATTTTAAGGATAAATATAATTTTCAATTAAACTAAATTAATATGGATTTGTTTATTTAAAATTTAATTTTAATTTAACTTTAATTTATATCACATAATTATTTTCTAATATTTCATTATAGAGTAAAATAAAATATAAGAATTTTCTCTTTAAAACTGGCATTGTCACCACGCAATCTCGTTTAAGCATTAACGTATATATATATACGGACCCTATTTCCTGCATATTAAAAAACCCCAAATCCTCCTCAGCAGTTTCTTACCACCGTTCTCCGCCCTCCCGTCGTCTCCTCCGACCACCTCCCACGGCATCTCTCCGACGTTCACCGGCAAATCTTCTCCGATCACCACTTCCTCATAAACCACTGTTATGCACGGATCCATCAGATTCCGATGAAACCCTAATATTCATTTCATTTTGATTCACACATACTCGCTCTCAACTTCTCCGCATTCACAATTTACCCCTCAATTTACACTTAATTAGATCTTTAGCCCTCTCTGTTTTCTATGTTTTCAAGTTTTATCGGTTTCTCCGACGACGACGGTTCAGACAGTCTGCCGGAAAACATTTGACGAGGTATTTGAGAAGATGAATGACCAACGGATGTACGGAATATTGCCTCCAGGTACGTCTAGATTAAAGCACAAGGAAACGAAATCATTTCATCCGGCGAAACGGCCACCGCCGCTAACGGCTGCGGCGACAGTTACAGCAGCGACGACGGTGAAAACTCCGATAGGAATCGATAGTACGCCACCGAACAAGCTGTTAGCAGGTTACATGGCTCATGAATTTCAAACGAAAGGGACGCTGCTAGGACAAAAATTTGATACTGCGCGGGCTGGGACGCCGGAGATCGGGAAACTCCGGCCGGTGACGGAGACGAAGTCGCCGGTGAACGTTAATGAGAGGTATAAAGAGATAACGAGTTTGATCATGATGAAAAGCGATGGTGGAGTTCATATACCAGGTATCGTGAATCCTACACAGCTTGCTCGTTGGATTCAGATGTAATGAAGATCGAAATTGTTCGATTTTGATTCCTGTTCTTGTTTTTGAAATTGTGATGATTTGTTGAAATTAGGGTTTCTATCGATCGAAGATTCGACAAATTTTTTGTGGTTGAAATTATTATATAGTTTTGGTTGTGTATATTGTGTGACTAGCTTAAATCAAGATTTGGGGAATTGGTTAGTTTGAAATAATTTATGTAAATAATATAAACAAATATAATTAATGAGATCAGCTATGTAAGTAATCTTATGCAAGATAATTGTTGTTTTAGTATTATTATGGCTTGTGTTTTATTCAATGTTTTCAGAACCGGACCGGACGTTAAATAGGACGTTTTAGTGGTTTGTTTCAATCACTTTTGTTTCATAAATAGATACAAATTTGTTCTAACTTATTATAATTTTTTTTTTGAGTAAATTGCTAAAATGGTACTTGTGGTTTGCTACGATCACTCTTGTTTCATATGTTTCATAAATTACTCATATTATCCCAAACTTTACACATTTATATATACTAGAGTAAATTACTGATTTTGTCCTTTAAAAATATAGCAATTTGCTGGTTTCGTCCTTTGACTTCGAAAATTACTAAGAGTGTCCTTTTTTTGAAAATTTTGCACGGGTTACGTCCTTTGTCACTAACCCCGTTAATTATTTCCGTTAAAACCCTCATGTGACTGTCACATGAGGGGTAAAATAGTCATTTCATCATCATCTTCTTCCCCACTTCACTAGGGTTTTCAACCACCACCATCACCATCACCATCTGCCACCCCTACCCCACCCCATCCACCACCATCGGCGGATCACAGGAACGAATAAAGATTAAAAATTGAAAAGAGGGCTGGAATCGTATAATTGCCGGATTGGGGCTGCCGGTGTTGGTGGTCGGAGGCCTCGGGGCTGATGAAGGGGGTCATAATTGGGTTGCTGTGGAAGTAGGAATAATCTTGATAGAAAGAATCAACATCGTCGCCGTCGTAAGAAGTTTGGAAGAATCCGGCGGTGGGTGGCGGAGCTCCGGCGTATGATTTGGATCTAAAAAGCCTCGTCATTTGTTGATTAATTCATCATATCGAATCACAGGAACGATATTGTGATATGGAAAGTGACAACCAAATTATCATTACCTTTCTTTCTGTGTTATAGGCATCAACCTCAAAATATGCAGAAAGGGGTTTGGTGACTGACTTCATCAATGGCAGATGGTGGTTGCTGGTGGCAGATGGCGGAGGAAGGCTCTGAAGTGGTGGTGGTGGTGGTGGATGGGGTGGGGTAGGGGTGGCAGATGGTGATGGTGGTGGTGGTGGTTGAAAACCCTAGTGAAAGGGGGAAGAAGATGATGATGAAATGACTATTTTACCCCTCATGTGACAGGCACATGGGGGTTTTAACGGAAATAATTAACGGGGTTAGTGACAAAGGACGTAACCCGTGCAAAATTTTCAAAAAAAGGACACTCCTAGTAATTTTCGAAGTCAAAGGACGAAACCAGCAAATTGCTATATTTTTAAAGGACAAAATCAGTAATTTACTCTATATACTATTTACGTAAGGGTAATTTGGTCAATTATATAAGGATAATTTGGTGACTTAAGGACTATATGTATTACAAATGTCTAAGGTTTGAGAACATATGAGTAATTTATAACACTTGGAAACCAAAAGTAAAATTGTAACAAACCATAAGAACCATATTGATAATTTACTCTAATTTTTTATTTCTTTCTTGCTAAATAAGATGTCTTTTTCCTGTTTATTTTTTTTGTTAAATAACAATGATATTAATATAATATATTTTTATGTATTTAATATAAGTTGAAGTATTCATTATAATAAATACAAAATTTTGTTGTAATCAATTAAATTGTTTAATCATTTCTAAAATACCATTAATAATTACTATTTATTTTCCTTAATTATCTGTGTCGTGTGTCGTTTTCTAACATAGTAATATGTTAAGAAGATTCATTTGAAAACATTCATTTTAAAGAAAACTCATAAACAAATAATAATTGGGTTATGCTAAATATACCTGTTTTTGTAACATTTTTACTTGTCATATCCCCTCCTTAAGTTTTTTAAATATATACATGTAAACCTTATGTTTTTATTTGTTAACTAAAAAGATCCATAAACATTTAAAATTAAAACAACTACAAACATCACGGAATCATCATCATCATCAATTCATCGTTTAAAAAATCAAATCAATACGAAATATAAGCCTAAATAACTATAGTTGAACGAAAACTCAAACTCTATTAAAACGATTATAAAACTCAAAATTAATTGAACCCAAGCATTCATTTAACCTTTGCGAAACTCTATGCGTAAACCAAAGCTATTCACAATCTTAAACAAATCAAGAAAAAAGCATGTAAGAGCTCAGCGGTTCAACTTCGGTTCATCAAGCAACGAACACGAATTGGTTAGCTAAGATAGGTGTTTTATACACCATTACACTCGTTTTTGTTCGAGGAATTAAAGCCCTATGTTTGTAACAACGATTGGGCCTTAGTTCAACCGAATTTGAACAAAGATGAATTAGGGTTCATACGATTAAATCTGATTTTTGATGAATTTATATTTTATATTTTGTAGATGGGGGGTATGACAAGTAAGAAGGAGATATGTTTAGTAGAATTTAAGGTATAAATAATGTTTGGTGCATTTTTGTTATGTTATAATGTTGAATGGTTGATTTTGACAAATTTATATCTAATATTTGGGGGGAGGGGACGAAGGGGTATGACAAGTCAGAATGGAGGGTATATTTAGCCTGACCCATAATAATTATTACCAATCAATTTTTATTTTCTGTTTTTTATTATAAAATTAAAAATGTATGAAGATAAAAAAATATAAAAAATATACAAGTTACATATGTATGTTATTAAATATATAATTTGTATCATATGAATCACTTGAGTTTCATATATATAATCTCGTGAAATACATATATTTATTTATTTATTTTTGTTTATTACATTTATAAATTATATTTATTTATTTATTTTTTGTTTATATATATATATATGAGAGACACATTCATTGTTAACCTTATGTTATTACATTAATCATTTAACTTAGTATCAATTATTGATAAAAAAAGAGATTAAAGAAACTGATGTATGTGTCAAATTTGTTTTATTACTGGATAAAATGTTTTGGTCAATTGGTTACAATACAAAAAGTCAGATTTAACTTGGTGGTGTATTTTCATTTTTTTTATGTTTACTTTAATGTTTTTTAAAGAGTCGTAACTTTTTTATAAATTTTTATTTTCTTATAAAAATTACAGTACTAAACTTATCTCGTTATTTTCTTTATTTAATGCATAGCCTCGTATTTTTTTGATATTTCATAATTACATCAAAGTACATCTCTTCATTTTTCCAGCTTTGTGTAATTATATCTATGTAAATTTTGTCATTTGTTTTCAGACTTTCAGCTTTTGTAATTACATCAACGTAATAAATGCAGTGTAACATTTCTATTGAATTCGTTGGTTTAACGGGCTGAAATATTTGTTATGTTGATGTAACTATAGACGTATGAAAAAAAAAATAACGAGTTTATATTTGAACTAAAGACAAACATGCAATGAACTTAATGATATAATTTTAATAAAAAATTAATAATTTACAAAAAAAAAAGTTATCAAGGTTTAAAAAATAAAGGGTACATTTTTTTAAATCAAAATATATATGTGAGAGAAGATTATGACACTCGTCATTAACATGTTAAATCTTATTTTGAAAGATATGAGATTTTATTGCATTTTCATTTTTCTTTTTTAAAGTTTACCCCTTTGTTTCTAAACATTCATAACATTTTTATAAATTATTATTTTTTATAAATATTACATTATTAAACTTATCTTGTTTTTCTATATAATTCAAGTATAGCCTAGTTAGCATTTCACAATTTCATTAATGAAAGTCTTATCATATTTTATTTCAGCGTTATGTAATCTGATTAATGTAAGTCTTGTTAGTGTAATATTTCTAGTGAATCATTGTTTGCAACGTTGTATAATTACGGGTGCAATTATGGACCGAAATGTTTGTTACATGTATATAATTATGGAAAGAAGAAAAAAATAACGAGACTATACTTGAAATAAAGAGAAAAATAAATGAGTTTAGTGGTGTACTTTTTATAAAAAATAATAGTTTAGAAAAAGTTATCTAGGTTTAAAAAATAAAAGGATAAACTTTTTTTAAATTAAAATATAGATGTGAGTAAAGGTGTTAGACTTATTACCACCATGTTTAATATTATTTTGAAAGATAGGATTTTACCGTATTATGCTTCAACAATCTAAACTATTCAATTTAAATCGTGATTATTTTATATTAAATCAATGACTAATATAAGATTAATTGAGTAGCTCATTTATGATTGGTTATAAGATCTTATTATGTGATAATCCAATCCTAGAGAATATACTTCTAAACCTTATCATGGTCATTTATTTCAAATTTTAAAAGTAGATGTGTGACACATATTAAACTTTTTTATTTTAAATCCATTTTTATATTTAATTTTAATATGAATCACAAATTTATTTTTAGGATTTGAAATGAATGATCAGGATAGGATGTAAAGATTAACTATCTAATATTAAGATCACATGACAAAATCCTTATGTGTATTAGTAAATCTCTAAATTATCAACCTATATTGATGAACTTAAAAAATGAGTGAACGAGGTTGACGAGGAAAGATAAGTGTTCCTTAAAGAAAATGGTTATAATATAGGTTCTCATCCCACCTTAAAAAATAGCATAACATGATATTAAAAATGTTTTTAAAAACTTCCCAACCCAAGATCAATGCTTCAATCCCCTTTTCGATTTCAAAAACACTAGTTAGCGATGTTGATCGGGTCAATCTGATCGGATTTCGGGTTAATTAGGTCTGGTTAGTCGGGTCAATCGGGTTAGTCTGGTCAATATTATTTGATATATATCTTGACCCAGTTTTAAATTGTTACAACTAATTCATTTTCCAGGTATATAATTCAATGAAAAATGTGTAAATAATTCATTTTCCATATATAATTTGATTAATAGTCATAGTCATATTTTGGTGAAAAATTAAATTGATCTTATATTTAATAAAAAATATATAAAGAAATAATAATCATTCTTATTCGGGTTATTCAGGTTAACCCAAAACTCAACTATGTTTTAAAAATATACCTGAAACCCAATCCTATTAACAGTTCAGGTTAATCGTGTTGATCCGAATAAGCCGACTAATATTTTTGACCCCAATAACCTGACCTTATTAAGCTTATTCGGGTTTGGGTATTTTCGACACCCCTAGTTGTGATTTTCAAAAGCATTTTAAATCTTAGGGGCTTTAAACGTGTGACCTAAAACAATTGCTTAACTCATGCATTTGTAATATTTATGTTGTAAGCATGTATAGTTGTTAGTTGCTTAACTCATGCATTTGTAGCTATATTTATGTTGTAAGCATGTATAGTTGTGTCATGTGCATAATACATTTATGCCACGCACATAGGTATGTATTATATATTGCATGACATATTTGTGTCAAGTGCTGTCATTTAATAGTTGTGAGTTACAATAAGGCGAACACTAAAGCATTTAAAAACAATTTGTACCGAACCAAACCATGGTCACCTCTACCAGACGTCTCCTCTAAAGCAGCTTCTTTATTTCATTTTAAGGTAGAGGTGACGTTTGTCTTATTTTCTCAATCCCATACCCACTTAAAAAGTAGAAATTTACTGGATATGTTTTTTTGTTTGTTTTGTTGAAACAAGTTCACAACCTTCTGCAGAAGAGTGCCAATTAACAGTTAAAATGGTTGACAATTATTTGATTACACACTAAAACCAACTTTTTGTTAGGCAGATCACCTTTCTCATGAACTCTTTCAATAGTGACTAAGTTGTTACTAAAGATTAGCATTTAAAAGGTAATTCAGTTCCTGTTGACTTATTGCAAAACTTATTACAATACTGGAGGTTGTTCACAATTGTTAATTGCAATTACTACAGACAACATACTTGATCATAGTTATTACCATGGTTGTATAAGTCGCTAGGCGCTAGTCAGACGGCGAGGTACCGCCTATGGATTAATCGGTGCTAGGCGGATTGGAATTTTTATATGTAATTTTACAAATATATATTATATACACACAATAATATCAATAATTTGATATAATACTTCAAATAATTTAAAAAATAAACTTAAATATACCAAACAAATTACTTCAAAGTGCAAATTTAAACACTAAGTTCAAAATTTAGAGATGAATTTTGATGTTAACTGGCTAGATTCGATGTTTCAGAAACATTAATGATTTTTGGTTAAGAAATATTTAAATAATCATGAAATTAGTATCTTTTTACCAGAAAAAAGTCAAAAAAAAGTCAAAAAAAATAAAAATCTGACTAGACCACCTAGGCCGACTCCCTGCCTACGCACCGCCTAGGCCGACTCCCCACCTACGCACCACCTAGGCCAAAATCGAGACAGTAGATGGGCGCCTAGCGGGCCGTCTAGGCCGATTTTTACATCAGTGGTTATTACTTATCAACCAAAATGTTGATCATAAATAGCGGTTGACAAATCATGTTTTTTAAGAACCAGTTCCAGGCAAGAATCAGGTTCAGTTTTGATCAATATAGTCAATAACCAGGTAAGATGAAAGCAATTCCGGTTAGGTTTGGGTTTTTGGCATGGTGTTGACAAGTTTTGTCCGGTTTAGTTCCGGTTTTTGGCTGAGCAGAGTTGGTGCCAGTTGTAATTCCGGTTCAGTTGATGTTTTAGTTGACTCCTATGTGAAACTAAAACTGTTTGTACCAACCTGTTCAGGTATGAACACTTCCAGTTCCAGGTAGGATATTCTGGTTTGGTTCTGGAACCCTTTTTCTTTATGCCCACCTCTAATCATAGCAGTTGCAAATTCAAAATTTTCCCACCATGGACGCCACCAGCTGACTCTTGGATTCCGCTTTCGGTGCTGTCCCATTGAGCGATGTCCCCTTAAACCAATGGGTTAGTTGATATCAAAATTAAGAATAGTATTGAACACGTTGAGAGCGTGTCTGTGTGGGTGAATGTGAGGTGGTCAAGAGCTCAACCCCATTTTTTCAGTTTTTAAAATTTTCCAACCAAAACACTACATTTTAACGTCTTTTTTCCCCTTACATTCACTAACCATAACACACCTTAGTGGGTGAGCATGACCACACGCATTGCTTACACGACGCCTATGTGACAACTGATGTCACTTTTTGGTCACCATTACATGTATACCACAGTCTAATAACTAGGAGGTACCGAGGGGTGTGCCGAGTAAGAAGCACTGCACTTGGTCTTGAAGAACCCAATATGTACACAGACGAGGGATTTGACCAGGTGTTTGTTGTTTCTTAAACACCACAATTTGTAAGGGTGTTGAAGATGAGTCTGGATCTCCAGTTATGTTTAAAGGTTTGTTGTATGTCTAAACTTTGTAAACCCCTCCCCCCTGTCTCTTCTAGTTTATGCATGTTTGTTACTGAAGTTGTTAGTTGTGTCATCACGTTACACGTGGGAAAAAATGTATGAGCCATTGCGACGTATTTGATCAACATCAAACCTTGTATCCAAGAACAAAATACAGTTAATAAAAGTGAGATATTGAGATCTACTCAACACGACAAGCTTTATAGCACTTGTTTTTTAAGTTTAAAATCACTTGCTTTGTAACTGTAATTATATAAAAACATTTAACTGTTTTTTCTGCTTAGTAAAAAAAATAAAAACTCAAGTGTTTAATGGAAGGGGCAATTATATGTATCCTCTTATAAAAATGTATAAATTACATATATACGCGATTCAAAAAATAAACTACATATATTCATTTACCTAAACCTTTAAAATTACATATATTATCTTACATAAAGGAGAATTATAAAAGAGGTATATGTAATTTAACTTTTAACTTGAGTATATATGTAAAGATCTAATTAGCGTTGTAAATAGTGATATAAATTTTTATTAAATGAAGAACATGGTAACCAATTTGACTCCAGGAGTAACGACAACCATACATAAATAAACATGTTTTCATTTTAAAAACCCTAGTTAAGATTTAAGAATTTCAAATGTTTAAACAGTTATAAACTAGCAAATCCCAACCCAAGCATAGTTGATAAAATCAACTAGAACGACTCCAAAGCCGACTAGTTTCAACTCACAACAACAACACATACCCAGTGTAATCCCACCTTGTGGGGTTTAGGAGGAAAGATGAAAACATACCTTACCCCTACCTCCAAAGAGATAGAGAGGCTGCTTCGTAAGAGTCCCCGGCTCGAAAAGGTTTTGATAGTTGAAACTAGTTTCAACTTAGAGTTGCTTAAAAAATAAAGAAGGTACAGATCCAATTGAGCTAACCTTGCTTATGATGTTAATGGCAGTGTATTATTAACATAATCACAGATTTAACCAAAAAGAAAAACCGTTACGAAGGCTTTTTATTCTTTTTCTGGGAAGGCTTTGTGGGTGCATCACTAGTTTCTCGTTTCCGTTTGTTTTGATTATTGTTGTTGACGGTGGTGTTACCGCCAATGCTTGTTGGACTCTTTCCTTGACCCTGAAGTAGGTCTTTTACAAAGAACTTTAACTTCCATAATGTAGACTCACTCTGCATATTACAAGAAAAATGGAACATGATAGTTCAGGTTAAACCATAAGTTTTTACTATGGGTTTGATCAGGAATTTGGTTGACACGAAACACCTTTTTTGACCATTTTACTATACACTACTGATTTAATAAAATGTTAAGTGAGATTAGTAAGTTTAGAGCAGCAGTGTAAATCATGGTTCGTATTGTTGTGTGTTCTTGAATAGTTGAATCACAAAGAAACATCAATATGTTAGTTTACAAATACACCCTCTACATGTAAAACAAACGTTCCAGCAAAATCTCATTATTCAGCTACATGTAAAACAAATAAGTTTTAATAAGAGGTTCTTTATTAACTAACTTGTTTTGTAAGATATTGTTCATCCAAATATTCCCACATTTGGAAGTAATGCTTTGGTGAGAAAATTACCCAATATTCTCTCCAAAAAAAAACAAAGGAAAAAAAAACTAGAGACTCGGAGAAAACAAACATAATTTGGTATTTCCTTTGAAATCCCTCGTTCCCATATTCAAACAAATAGAACCTAAGAACACATTTTGACTAACTTTTAACCCATTTAACTCGTTCCCATATTTATTAAACTTTGACCAACTTTCAGCCCTATCAACCTGTATGTACAACAATATAACCCAAACCAACCCTATGTAAATGGATTGAATGTAACATCGCGTAGGTGAAATGAACCGTGTATATGAAACTTGACATGTTAATTTATATAATATGTGTTTAGGGTATTGATTATAACCTGTGCATCAATATCAAGGTCCACCTCTTGACCAGTTGCTTGAAAGTTAGGGTTATTCTGGGCAACAATTAGCAGCGCCTTGTTCAGATCTTCTGGAGATAATTGTGTCAGAACCGTCATCAGTGCTTTCTTCTCTTCTGTAGACATTTTCCTGCAATGACCATTCTGTGTTATTTAATAACAATCTAATTTTTTGAATAAACAAATTTAGGTTCTTACACTCTAATGCTTAAAGATACACTCATGAAGTTAGGGCAAACCTGCAATTTCTAAGGACTACTTCTCTCATTTTCTCGAGCCGCTTGTCAATCACATCAAGCTAAAAGGTAATAAAATCATTATGGTCAAAAAATTTACTAAAAGAATGGAGCACTAAATAATTTTAAAAGAGTATTAAAAGTTTTAACCCACTTCAGTATTTAACTCTCTAGCCATTTTAGCATGAGAAACCTCCTGAGCAAGCTGCAAATCTAATCGTGCCTCTGCTTCCTCTCTTTTTCTTCGTTCCTCCTACAAGTACAAGGACATAGTTTTGAATGTTAGCAAATAACCTATGAACAGTTGCATATTTTACTTTATTTACCTGGGTAAAAATCCTGTCAAATCCATCGGTTATAACTTACCTCTTCATCAACTTTTGGCAAAAGCAGAAGCCATTTCTCCTCAAATTTTGCTAACAAAGTTTTGGCCATGACATGAAAATCATTTCTCTCATCATTATATTTCATTGCATTCTTGAAAATTAATCTCACATCCGCACATATTTCTCGAACATTTTTATACCCGCTGCCATCTTTTGCCTCCATTTTTGTCTTGATTGTACTGAAGTCCATTGGCTTTTCAATAATCTAAATTGAAAATTGTAAATTAACAAAAAGTAAGCAATGCCACATGCCATAAATGAATTTTATATTGTTAGATAAATTATAGAGTAAAATAACATGAGATCAATAGAAATAACTATAGGAAATTAGCTTTGATTATTATTTAAAAAAAAACTCTGTGTGTACTCACATCACTACATATAAACTGCTTAAAGTAAAGAATTACCTCATAATAATCATGCAAGCCAAGTCCTACAACGTCCACAGGCTGCATGAATGGTCCAGCCCATTTGTGCCCCGTAACACCAATGATAGTAAAGGAAATTCAAATACGGCAACAAATTATTTGATAAAAAATAAGATTAAGCTTTATCATAATTCAAAGCTTAAAGATATAAGTGTAAGGTTTTAAAGGATAGGTTTCATAGATGTTTTACAAATTTTAGGTTCCATATTGTTTACAACATTTTCCTCCATTCTCCAGATTGCAAATCGCATACTGATTGCTACCCATATCAAGTTAACGGCGCATATGATCATATATTTAACCTCTTTACATCATATAGATGCAACCCAAAAAATAAAAATGTTAAATTGGATAAAATAAATTGCTCATACCTTATCAAATACAGTATGATGGAGCAAAATTGGTCACAAGTACCATAGAATGTTTTCAATTATGTCATTAGACTGCTTCTAAAATAAATCAAAATTGAAGTTTGGCAAGATGCAAAGGATATATGATGTGCTGACGTAGTAATGCAGCAAATTGGCGCATTAGATCTTGCATTCTCTTGGCAGCAGCTGCTTCTCTGCGTGATGCATCCAGCTGTCGCCTTTTAAAGCTAGATACTTGTTTATCTTTGTCATTGTCTTTCATTACTGAACTACCTTTAGAAGTATTTGACTGCTTTTTATTTGTCTTTGAGTAGAACTGCTCAACTTCATTCAATCTTTTCTCAAGCTGCATATAAGTTATCATGTAACTATAAAATTGAACACAAAAAACACATAGAAATTAAAGAATGTGATGCCGGATGATTAACAAAAGACACTAACACCAACATCCATGTCAAGAATTCTACTTCGTAAATGGTGTACAAATTGAGCCTTAAAAAATTGACTGATCTGAAACCTACAATAGAAAATCTAACAGTATGTAATATCCTAAACTAGAACCATAATATATAATAGATAAATGCTGATTAAAATAAATAAAAAATAATAATAAAAAATAAAAACAGAATCTATAACCATGGTTGTAGAAATCGCTAATCGCTAGTCGGCTGGCGAGCATGGGCGGATCTAGGTTGAAGCTAGTGGGTTCACGGGAACCCACCGCGCTTCGACTCGTTAGTAGGAATTTTTTTGTCGAAAGAGTTAAACAATAGGGTGAACCCATTAATATATTAGGGGTGAATCCTAAGTATGATTATGCCCCAAAGGTAAGGTGAACCTATATATATTTATAAGAGTGAATTCTTAATGTAATTTTCACATTAATTTGTCAACTTGATTGAGGTAAGTGCTATTTGATAAAAAATATCGATAATCAATGCTTAGATTTCATTCGATCGTGTTAAAATCATTTTCTGGTCATATAAACTTAACAAGCAAAATGGTAGTTATTGGTGGTTAAACCCTCGGGTCAAGTTAATTTGGTCATATAAACTTAGCAAAATTCCTTTAGGTTTCGGGGCGTTGCCCCGAACACTACGAGGGGTGCTGCTCCCTTGACCCATGTCTGCTGACTAGCCAGCGGGATCGCCACCTTAGACCCGGAGGGCGTGTGACCCTCTTGACTTCCGCTTGATCCAGAGCTCAGAAATCTTAAACGAAAGTGCACTATGTATCTCCGAACTCTTTAATAACGATGTTTCTAATTTTAATCATTGACTTAATATATCACACTGTTTTTGTGTGATGAACATTACAAGACCCAAATCATCAACCCGACCCGATTTTTTTGTCCTGTTTTATTCAATTGAAACGTTTGAAAATAGTGAACCCACTGAAAAAAATTCCTGAATCCGCCACTGCCGGCGAGGTAGAGACTGGGGATTAATAGGATTGGAATTTTTATATAGAATTTACCAAAATCTTATATATACACACACAAATACACACATCAATATAAATATAATACTTCAAAATTCAAATACTTTTCTAGTAAACTTAAGGATAATAAACAAAGTACATAAAAATTCAAACATTAGCATATTAGTTCAAATACTTCAAAGATCAAATACTTCAAATACTTCCAAAATCAAATAGCTCAAATACTTCCAAAATCAAATAGTTCAAAATTCATCATGTCGATCGTGAGCACGTGAAGGTTGATCGTGAGCAGGACCAGCAGGTGAAGGTCGATCGTGAGCAAGACCAGTAGGTGTGCTGGTTGATTTTGGTAGAGACAAGAGATGGATAGTGATTTCGTGAGCCGGTAGATGTGTGAGCCGTGAGGTCGATTTTGGTCAATTGTGGGAGGCGTCTAACACCGGATGAAGAAAAATCACAATTGCACCGAAATTTTGGGCTTATACAGGTTATCTATGGGCTTGACTGATTTTTTTTTAACATGACCGATTAACCCGACTAGAACCGACTAGCTCCGACTTTGACCGACTGCTGATTTTTGGACCGACTAGGTAAATAATCAGTAGAGGGCCGACTAGCTGAAGTCCAATTGGATCAAATAACCACAAACACCAAATCAAACAAGAACAGAAAGAATGAAAAATAGTCGGCCCCTTTGGCTCTTTGATTCTTGAATTATTTAGAAGATGAAGTACAAAATGAAAGGGAGGATTAGGCCAATTTATAGCTAAAGACTTAACCCTCAAGATAAACTAAACATGGTAAACTTCTACTAAACAAGGAAAGTTCTAGCTGGTAAATTACCAGCTGTCAAACAGAATGAAAAGACAGAAATTAAACAGCTGTGATATTACAGCTTTTATTCAGAATAATAAAAAACACATCTTGCAAGATTAGCCCAATACTAGCAATTAATCGCCAATTAATCCTGATTTTTACAGCACCGTCTATAACAATCAGTGTTGTAAAAATCAGTTATAGGCGGGGACTAATCGGCATCTCGGCGATTAATTGGTAATAGGCAGACAACCAAGCGACTTCACAAAACCAGTGATATTAATTGGTAGTCGGCCAAGTCGAGCAAAAATTGAGCTAGTTAGTCAAAAATCGGGTCAATTGGTCAAAAATCAGACCATTTGAACAAAAATTGCGCTATAATGGCAAAAATCAGGCCAGTAGGGCAAAAATCAGGCCAGTAGGGCAAAAATCGAACTATTCGGACAAATATTGACCAAAATGGTAAAAAGCGGGCTAGTTGGTCAAGGGATTTAATTAGTTAAAAGACTGATATTTTTAGGTTTTAACCATAGTCACAGAATTCGCTATACCTGCCACGAATTGCGAACTAGATCATTTCGACCCCATTGGAAATCGCCAACGTTCTGGGTCGCTATGGTTCGCCGATCGAGTTCGTCTGAAACGCGATTGGAATCTGCCAGTTGCATCGAACCTAATTCTAGCTGGAATCGAACCAATTAGAATCCTAACTCACGATTGATACCAGTTATTCGCGATTGGAACCATGATTCCTGATTCCTGGAAATCCCTAAAACCCTAAATCACGATTCCTGTTAGAAATTCACTTCGTGAGCAATTCTTTATAAGAAAAGCGAGAGTGCAATTCCACCGCATTTGACTAATTGAACAAATTCTGAATGACTGTGGGAATATGGGATTTTGAACGACTAGCTGTGAATTAAATTGGAATTTTGAACGATTTTACTATGGGAAAATAGTTCTACAGTAGTATACAGCATGATTTTATTTGATGTTCCAACTTTCATTTCACATTGCTTTAGTGAAATGAAAGTTATATTTATTTTGGAATTTGTTTATTTTGGAATTTCTTATTTGATTATCTTGAAAAAAAAAATATTAGAATTGGATTATGATTTAAGATATAAAATTATGTTATTTTGGAACACTTCTCATTTAAATATATGTATAGCGAACCGAAATTATTGGTACGTTGAACCGGATCGTACCGGAATGAACCTACCCCCACAAACCAAATTCGTGGCCTCTAGCGAATCACGAACCCGTTCCTTGTTTCCGAACCGAAGTGAACCACAATCCATGTGACTATGGTTTTAACAACTTTTATCAAAATTGGCCAAAATCTTTTAAATATTTGAAAAATTATACTTATTTTGAGTGTAGATATATATAATTTTAAAATTACATATAAAATTCCAATATAGTTAATCACGACTAATCCATAGTCTGTACCCCCGCCACCCACCTGGTGCCTAGCAATTTCCATAACACTGACAACACATAAAGCATGACAGCCAATGGACAAGTGATTTTTTTTCTTGCTTAAATGCCATAAACAAGGTGCTCATTTTTTGTAAAAACTTGTTATTTACTAACCAAGGAATTGAGAGAAATTGTTAACAAAACCCTAAGGTCAGTTTATACTTCGGTTGACCTCTTCCCAATTGAACATCAAAAGATAATTCACGTGTATAAGTATTCGTTAAAAGCATGGCAAGCAATACCTATGATAGATATCATGACCTTAATGTTAATTATAAAAAAATGAAAGAATTATAATGACAGCAACTAACAAGCTAGTAGCATTCAACCAATTGTGCGTGGCTTAGAATCAAGGTTCAACACTTCAAGTCATAATATTTTACTACAAGTATTTTTTTCCTAACAAACTCGTACATGAAGATGGAAGATTTATCTTTCCAGCTATATGAATCCAAAATTAGTCTTCTTGGGTCTTTTGCTATTACCAAACTCACAATAAAAGGTTGATATGTTATAGATAGTTATACATGATAAACTGGCTGTTCATTTGGTTAGGAAATTTTAAAATATAAGATTTACTTTACTGCCATTTAATGCTAAAGCTCTGATTCATGACCAGCTT